>JADLZN010011527.1:0-15922 GCA_018155175.1 Sinocyclocheilus anophthalmus
GGTGCTAAAGGAGTTGTATGGTTGCTCACAATCATATGTATCTTTGCAGGAGGCTTTCTTCTCTAAGAGGCAGCAAGAAGGGGAGTCTTTGTTGGAGTTCTCTCTTGCTTTGTTTGGCCTCCTGGAGCAAGTGAAGCAAAAATCACCCTATGCCATGCCAAATTCTCAAGTTTTGTTGTGCGACCAATTTATCGAGCATGTTAATGACAGTGCTCTTCGGCGAGCGCTCAAACAATTGGTGCGAGGCTAACCCACTCTGACCCTCTTAGACGTACGGGGTGAAGCACTTCGGTGGGAACGGGAGGGTATGCCAGGGAGTTCAAGGGGTCGTAGTCATTCGCTTCCTTCTTCGTATGGCATTCAGTATGGGGTGCGGGGTGAACCTCGTGAGAATACCGTGAGGTCATCTCGGGAGTCTGAGTTGGGAGAAGTCAAAGAAATGTTGAGGTTGCAGCAGGAACAAATAAGTACTCTGACTCAAAGTATCGCCCGTTTACAGGCCCCTCAGCCCCATAATCAATCCCCTTGTCATAACCAGATTGTGTGCCGAAGATGTCAGAAACCGGGTCACTTTGCTAGGGAGTGCGATGGTCGCGTGTGTCTACCCGCTCTCATCAGATGCTATCGTTGGCGAACTGTGTAGTGGCAGCCTGACTCACCTGCGTTGTCGGGAAACTAGTGCCCACCCCAAGCGCAGCAGAGCCAAAGCGCGGTTGGGGAGGAGGACGGCTCGAGTACTGCTTTATCTCATTTAATGTCTTCATGCCCACATCTGCTTGTTCGTATCGGTAGCATCCAAGTGCCTTGTTTGGTTGACACTGGGTCCATTGGTGTTCCAAATGCATTTCCAGTCGTGGGGCGTAGATCGTTTAAAATCGTGCCATTGGCTCCAACTTCGTGCAGCCAATGGCTTGTCAATTCCCTACATTGGCTACGTGGAATTGGATATTGATATGTGTAACCGATTGATTCCTAAGTGTGGGGTCTTGGTGGTCAGGGATCCTCCTGGGGGCATCAGTACTCAAATTCCCGGAGTGCTTGGAATGAATGTCCTTAGGCGATGCTACCAGGAGCTCTTTGGACAGTATGGCCCTGGCTTGTTTGATTCTCCCTCTTTTGTGGAGGCTCCAAAATTCGTGTTACAGGCATTACAATATTGCCATCTGGCGGAGGACCAGTCCTCAGTAGTGCGTACTGGTAAGGCTAAGTTGCGGGGTCGGCAAATCGTGTCGCATTTCCCGGGTGGCATGTTAAAAAGGGGGGGAGGGGGGGGGGGGGGGGGCTGTGTCCCCTGCTGTGTTTCTGAACAGTTCATGGGTAGGAACTAGTGTGGTTGAGCCTCCTGTGGCCGGTTTGCCAGCTGGCTTGCTGGCCTCGCCCGCGCTGGTTTAGAGTAGTCCCGGGGTACCGTTTTACTTGCCTATGGTTAATGTAGGGACCATGGACGTAATGCTGTACGCTGGCACAGTGTTAGGAACACTTAATAGTGTTCAGGTAGTAAGTTTGCCAGCTGGGATAACCGAGGTAGAGCCGGTGGGGGTTCTAGTGCGCTCTCAGGTTGTGGAGACTGTCACCCCGGTTCAAGAACAGATCGAAGCTGTCGATTTATCTGTCCTGTCCCAGGGAGAGCAGGGTGAGGTCAGGGCTTTGCTGAAGCGATACCAATCTGTGTTCTCGGCTTACGATGGTGATCTGGGCTGCACAGATTTGATTTCACATGAGATCCCGTTATTGGATTCAGTGCCCGTCCGTCAGAGGTATAGGCGGATTCCGCCGTCAGAATATGAGGTCGTTAAGTCCCATATCAACCAGCTACTAGAGACCAACGTAATCCGAGAGGCTCACTTGTCCTCCATTTCTAGTGTGATGCTTAAAATTGAATAATTTCTTGGACTGCCTAAAGAGAAGACATTTATGCATAAATATAGGTTCAAAATACAAAAAAGGTAATTAATTCATAAGGTTTAAAACTAGACAACACTCACTAAATTGAACATTGTTTTGAAGATAGCTGTAAGATTAAACGATAGCAATGACAATTTATTGCATTTATACTGTTATCATTTTTACAAGTTCACAAAGAAAAATTCCAGACAACTACGTTATGGCATTTAATTCAGTTCAATTCAATTTAATTTAATTCAATTTAATTTAAAATTTAATTTAAAATGTATTTTAAATGTATTTAAAATAAACAAACATATTACATAAAGATTAAATATTAAATGATTAAAATATTAGTGTAAATTAAAGTATATCCCATCACATCATATTAAGAAAGTAAACTGGGTCCATTTAACTTCCTGTTGACTGCATGCACCTTGTTCAACATTATGGCTGATAGTCAAGGTTGAATCTTGGTTAAAGCTGTAAACTTTCACCTACAAAGCCAGATCTTTAACCGTTGTGGCATAGAAAATATGAGAATATCACAACGTCACAGCTGTGAGTATTGTGAAAACACACTCGGTGTGATGATGTGGTCAGTGTGTGGATGCGTTTGTTGTTTTTGTGTGGTGTGTTATCTTGCAGAGCTACAGAAGGCCTAGTTTCAGTGGGTTGTTCTTAACCAGAATATTCTACAATGTGGACTTTATGCTGGATTTATGAGGGTTCATGAGGCCTCTGGGACCGTGGAAACGGGTGACACAGGACAACTTTGTTGCTCTAGTATGCGTGAGGAGCCTCTCTGTGAGCTTTCCAATGAGCTCAAGGGCAGGTTTGGCTTTCGTAAAGTGAGTCTAGATGTGTATGTGATGCCATTCTGTGAAATTCACACTCCAGTGCAGAATGCCGGCCTCCACCTTGCCCTATAATACTCAACAAACACATGGACAAGAGGTCTTTTTCCTGCCTGGATTCTTGACCATCCTGAATGAACGGAGAGATGGGATGAGTGACACCACATCTTCTTGGAAAACTTTGTGTGATCTTCAGACGTTCAGGGAAAGTCCTGCTGGCGCGTTGGAATGATTTATTGCGCTGTGACGTTTTAAATGATGATGTCGTTGCAGGTGCTACCAAATGTGAAAAATGCAAGTGCCAGATCTTCATCCATCTGCGGAGATGGTGAGGAATGGGAAAAAATTAAATAACTGCCGCAGATGTCCTAAAATTTTCCATTTTCTTTTAGTTGAAAACTGCAGTTTATCTCCAATCAGCAGCTCCCAAAAGCTGCTAATGTCATGTGAAATATGACCACCGTTTCTCCACAAAGACATAACTTTGGATGACTGGCAGGATATAGTACATACTGCACAGGCATTTAGGCAGTGATTTGTGTGTGCTAGTCAGTATATGCATGTGTGCATATACAGTAAGTAATGTGCGACTGTTTTACAATCCCAGACAGATAAACCAAACTACTGCCGCTGTATGCTTTCTGGATTGGAATACTGTCAGGAATGTGTATTTCTCTTTCTCTTCCTCTTTGTCTTAAAGTGAGGCATTTACAGCTTTTGACCTGTAAGCACAACCAGCACTGGCTAAGACTCACTGGAGCTGCTGCTTTTGTGAAAGAGTTTCCACAGTTTCATTGTGCCGAATGACCTGGAGACGGTGTTGTAGTATTAATGTGGAAGTATGGCTTTACAAATATTTAGTTTAGTTTGTTTTTGGAATGAGTTTAAGCTCAAATTAATGAGAAAAGAATCACCAACCTCCAAAGCTGCTTAACAAATGTTAATTAATCTCACACTAATTACACAGACCACCTGATCCTGTCTAATCCGCTCATTATTGAGTGTGTGTGTGTGTGTGTTTTATATATTGGTGGGTGCATGTAGTCTGTCATTGTCTTAAATATTATTTTTTTTAAATTAATTGCATTTTAGTTTCAATTATCATTTTGAGATTTTCTCTCTTTTCTTATATAATATACTACTAATATACCAAATACAATAACAAGAATCAAAATAATGTAATTATGATTTTAAATAATATGTTTTTAAAAAGATTACTAAAATATAAACAAATATTTGTATAAATTATTTAAAAACAAAAATAGGGACGCACCAAATTTTTATTTATCAGCTGATATTAGTGTTATTTTTTTTTTATCAGTACTTTTCACTAAAAAATTTCACAGTTTATTAAAAGTAAACATACAATAGATTTATTTATTTTGCTAGTCAACATGAAATGTCTTTTGGCTATATTGAATACTGAATTGTTGATGCCTGATTTTTTTATTTATATGAAATAGTTGGGAGTGTCGTTGAGATGTTTCCCCCCCCCCAAAAAAATACATTATATTAGTGTCATTTAGACATCAACTCTGGCGTGGTGTATGTGTTTGTGTGTGTGTGTGTGTGTGTGTGTGTGTGTGTGAGCATTTTTGTTCATGCGTGCGTCTCATGGTGTAATCAGTGCTATTAATGAGCATCTGTAATTAACAATCAACCAAATCATTCACTCCTTCTTCTGTTTTTTTTAATGATCTTTTTTCATTCAAGTCTCTGCTTTTGTCTCCTCCTGTTAAAACAATAAAACAACCACCTCATCCATCTCTGTCAGGTGAAGTTCATCTATCAAGCTGTGAAGCAATAGCTCATCAAATTTGCAGACGCCTTCTAAACATCTAAAGTTAAATCAGATTCTTTCTCCAGCCGTTTGAAAAGAGCACATTTGGTCTTCTGGCAGTGGTGAGGACCAACCAGAGAACCCCACTTGAAAGGGTTTGGCTAGACCAAAACAGTCCAAGTCCAGATGATTCTGCTTTGAGAACGGCTCGGTGGACCTCCTCTTCCTCACCGCATGGATTGTTCCGGAACAGCTAAATCCAAAGATGGCTTGTAAAAGGCCACAAATAATACTTTGAGTTCCTCTCCCATAATTCATCATGAAATGTTTGTCTGAAGGTGATGAATGACATTACGATGTTGTTTTCTTTGACCGAGCCAAATTGACTCTCCTTTAATCACATTCACTGTTGTTCGACTCCTTTTTTTTATACAGGATGACTAAATCCATACTGAAACCCCAAAAATTAGACATAGTTGAGTGTAAGTGATCCTCTGTGGCGGACTGCTAAAAGCCTTCATATTTCACTGGCTGAGTCATTGGGCTGCTCGACTCGTTTTAGATGCCAGTGAGGAACGGGCCACACTGTCCAACACACATGCCCAAGAGTTTAAGAGTTTAGTGTGTTTGATAGCTGACAGCTTGGTTACTTATTTGGAAGTTGATGCTGAAGCTTCTTAAAAGTATGAAAATGTGTTATTCTGAAAGTTTCTAAAGATTCTTCCCTTTGCTGTAATTTTGAGGTGCACTTGCATGCCAGTGCCATGTTTGACGTTCATGATGGCATGCACTATGTTTTGTTGCATGTAAGAGTAAATGATGTGACAAAGGGGTATGTTTTTCAACAAAGAGCAGCCTCAATTTCTGTCCATTTCTCACACAAGGACATAGTATGGCTTCAGAAGACTTTGAATGTAGTGCACTATCGTTCAAAAGTTTGGGGTCAGTAAGATATTTTTCATGTTTTTGAAAGAGGGTGCTTTTAAAAAGAACTGTTTTCTCTTTGACTATGGATTAAAATGTAGTTTATTCCTGTGATGCAATTCTGAATTTTCAGCATCATTACTCCATATTGTCACTTGATCCTTCAGAAATCATTCTAATATTCTGATTTGCTGCTTAAGAAACATTTCTTATTAGTATTATTATGTTAAAAACAGTTGTGCTGCTTAATATTTTTTGTGTAAACTGGATCTTTCATGATTCTTTAACGAATAGAAGTTCAAAAGAACAGCATTAAATTGAAGTAGACTTATTTTGTAACTTTTGTAAATACTTTACTGTCACTTTTGATCAATTTAATGCATCTTTTCTAAATAAAAGGTTCTTTCTTTCAAAAAATACTAAAAATCTTACTGACCCCAAACTTTTATGCATATGGCCTGTATGGACAAATTTTATTGTGTTTTTCTTTTTTGCAGATTAATAACACCCGTTCACTTTCGTTTTGTAGTAAAGAGCAGCTTGGACTTCAAAATATATGATGGTGAGTAAATAACAGTGGTGGCTCAAGGATTTTTTTTGTTGGGGGTGATAAGGGGGGGGGGTGCTTAATAGTTCAGAGGGGGTGCTAAAAACGAATTAAATTGAGTGAAAAAAATGAACGCCTATAAGCTTCAGCTATCTAAATTTCAGCATGCAAATTCAGTCACCTTGTATTTTCTGTGGTATAAACTTCTCATATGCCACTGTTATTAGTCATATAACTTTAATGTCAACTGCCAAACATGACACTTACAAATAAATACAATTTATGAACGCACATAGAAAAGAGAGAAAGTATGGGATTTTTTTCTTAATTTTAATTTATTGTTTTTACACATATCGATTTAGTCATTTTTTATGACCATCAAGTGTTCAGTCACTCTCAATGCCAACTGGCAGGAAAACATGGTAAATTCCAACCATTTTTACAATAGATAAAGTGCCGACAATTCATACAACTATTTCCACACAGAGGCATAGCGGACGGGCACGCACTGTGGGGGGCCCCACGATAACCTCCCCGTGCTGAGATGCATCGTATCATGTGTAGATGATAGCCAGAGATATTGTCAAAAACAAAACAAAAAATTTGCAATTTTACTCTGATTAACATTTCTCTCTTAATGTTAGACCCTGTTACAAATTCTTCTTATTATTTAGGCCCTGTTATTAGTATGAGGTTACTTTCATTATTAACTTACATGAAATTATTGCGCCTCAATCATTTCATAGCATCACCACCTGATGCGCTGTGGCTAATTAAAATAGACTATTAGCGTACTCATTGAAATGTTTTTTTAAAAAGTTTTTTTAAACGGTCTATTAATTATACAGTTTCATTATCGGCCTGTAATAAAGTATTAACATTGCAGTCTCAGCGTGAAATTAAGAGCAGCGTTATTCGTGCACCGATTTTCCAAACCTGTTTTTAACCGCGATTTAGGAAAACAACCTGTTTAACGCAAATACGTTTCTCTCAGAGAATATGCGCTGCTAATGCAGCGTTAGAAAGCTCCGCTAGTTTTTTTTACTTTCACTTTCTCTATTATTTAATTTTGTTTAGGTTTTTAATGTTTATTTTTCAATGTTAATGAAAGTGACACCAAAAAAAAGGAACATCATTAGGAAATCCTTGGGGGGACTGTGCCGGAGCTAAACAAGTTTCTGATGGGGCTATAGCCCCGTCAAGCCCCGCCCTAGCGCCGCCACTTGTAAATAATGACAGAAGTGCATTTTTGGTGAACTATTGCTTTGAGCTACCTGACTTTAAATCTATCAGTGGATCTTTCTCTATATGCGGAGCAGCAGTTGCTGAGGACCTGTTAAATCAATCAGCTCAGAATGAGAGCTACTGTTCCAAAGCGCGCACCATGACTTTTTCCAACACACACAGCTCTGTTCTATTTCAGTGTTCCAGCACTGTACATTTGAGGCTTTGCTGATGAATCCCCATTTACACGTGAACATCTATCTTAGATGATCTGATCACAAGTGCAATGTTTCAATGTACAAAAACTTTTGGATTGGGATTTGGAAACATGCATTTGCTTTCCAAATCCTAAGTCCAAAACTTTTTGTACTTGGAAAACATTTGTACACAAATAAAAATGCATGAATATCACTATGTTCCCGGCTATTCAAAAGTTTTTTTTTTTTAGTTTTGACAGAATTTTTCTCAAAGCTGCATTTATTTGATTAAAAATAAAAACAGTAATATTGTGAAGTATTATTATAATTTAAAATAATTGTTTTGTTTGTTTTTCCTGCTTAATATTTTTTGTGAAAACCTAACTTTTTGAATGATAGAAAGAACAGCATTTTGTTGAATTATATTTACTGTCACTTTTGATCAATTTAAGGCGCCAATCAGACAGAACGTGTTTTTTTTTGCAGTGAGGCCCTGGACGCCTCGCATTTTAGTCGCCTACTGCGCCTCACGTTTTTGTAGGAGCGCTCTGAGCGCCTGAAGTTTGAAAAAAAAAAACGCTTAGGCAAAAAGCATCCAACTTCATTCGTGTTTTTGTTTCCATTTTCACCTCGAATTAATGGTGGCGGGCCTTGCGTTGTGGGAGGATTTTACGTTCGCTTGGATGGAGGGAAACGTGTGGTGGCTGTCACGGTTTAATCTAGAGCTGTATTTTTTTTACAGATCTTCTGATTGGTGCCTACTAAATGGAGCTAAAACATTTTATAAAAAAAAAATAAATACTTCTTCCCCGTCCACTATTGAATATTAGTAACATCACAAATTTTCAACAAAGTTCTTTAAAAACCTAATAACAATTTGTGACACTTTGTGGTTGTACAAATGTGAATATTTCAGAGTAGGGTGCACGATAATCGAAATGTACATCAAATGTTCTGTCTCTATCAGATAGAAGCTGCGTTTGTCATGCGTATCTTTCAGTGAAGCACCGTTCTGTGATCAGCAGTAAATCTCCATCTAAAGGCCAGAGGGCGCTCTCGCGCTGAAACTCCAAATAGCCTCGCAGAAGAAACCCAGAAAATGTCTATCGCTGCAGCTGAGTAAACAGAAGATTCAACTGCTTTGATTCAACGTGACTGATAAACACACGACTACGGCAATATACTGTTTATCTGAGTTCTTATTATTATAATTTTTATTAAAATAAAGTATATTTATAATGCCTTTATCACTGCTTAGAATACCATGAAATATGTTGCGTGCCTTATTCTGAGTCCAAGAAGTCACATCATCTCACAGAAGGATTTATTTCAAACACTCGACTGACTTAGAATTTGAGTTTGGAGTAAAACGTGTTATTAACTGTGGTATTTTCACATGCTTTCAGATGGCGCAGCATTTACTACACAGAGCCGTAGTTTACTGACAAGCTACGCAAACGGCTTTCATAATTGCAGAACGATTTCTTTGATTTCATAATTGTGCAATAAAATCATCTGCGATTTTTTTTTTTGGCGTAACTTGTCAGTGAACTACGGCTATGTGTAGTACATGTGTTTTTAGTTATGTTTTTGCGGCTCCATCTGAAAGCACGTGATGATGATTTACTGCTGATTACAGAACCGGCTTTACTAACAAAATGCGCATGACAATCACATTCGATTAACCGTGCAGCCCTATTTCAGAGCATGATACAAAATACTTTTTGGAGCCACAGCACATGCATAAAACTTTATGGAATATGCCTGAAATCACTTGACACATAATTCACATTAAATAAAAGTGTCTGCTAAATGAATAATGTGCCTTAATTTATTTGTTTTTGTAGATCAATATGAAGTATCGGTTCTTCCAGTAATCTCTGCAGCTCTGCACTGTGCTTTTTATCCTTATTCTTCAGGATGCAATCGAACACCACAAGGACAAACAGAGGCAGAGAGAGCATTCGACAGAACCGTGACTCCGGACCCCTGGGATGCCCTCCTGCTGAAGATGTGAGATTGTGAGGTTATTTTAAGCAGTACATCGAAGCTCATTCTGAATGCAAAGAGATGAGGTGAGAGGACAAAGCCAGCAGGTGAGTAGAATAACATTTCAGAAGGGAGTTTAAAAGCAGCTTTTTCCAGCTCAGTTTGCCACTGCAGGCCCATTGACCAGAATCATTTCCACTCTTTTTGACATTCACAATTAAACAGCCTGTTTTTGTTACTATGGAAGCTTGTTTCAGCCAAGGAATAAAAAAAAAAGGTAATTGCATATTTTGATCTCACAATTCTGACTTTTTTTACTCAAACTGCCATTTTACAATTTCAAGACTTTTTTTTCTAAGATATAAAACCTCAGAGAAAAAATGTCCAGAGAATTGTTGTGATATAAACTGTGGTAATTTGGGTGGAGGAAAAAAAATCTGAAATAGTGACATGAAACAGTTTGCAATTACCGTTTTTTGTAAAAATGTAATTTTTATGCATGGAAACCCTCAGTGGAGAAATTGGCGGGATGTGGGGAACTTCTGAACATGAATTCCTGATGAAGATCTATATAAACTTCTCAATTCTGAAAAGAAAGGGTCCCAGAAATGTGAGATAATAAACCTGCAAAAACTGCAAAGAAAAAAATTCGAATTTGGCAACATAAAAGTCGCTATTATTCTTTTTTTTTTTTTTTTTTTATTCCTGTGGGGGGAAACAAAAAACAACGGAATTGCGAGAAGGTCACTCAGAATTCCAAGAAGAAAGTCAAAATTATGAGATGCAAACTCAGAATTCTGAGGGGAAAAAGATATGACCTGCAATTCTGAAAAGAGCTGTCCAAGTTGTGAGAAAAAAAGTTGCAATTACGCAATTTTTTATTGTTTTTTTTTTCTTTTCATTGGGGGGGAAACAAGAAAAAACTGAATTTATAGATGTTTGCACTCCAAAAAGCGGAAAAAAAAAGTCCAGGATTTTTGGCGAGATGTTAAAAAAATTGCAATGGCGAGTTTTTTTTTAAACCTTGCAATTCTGAGGAAAAAGAAAAACGAAATCATGATTTATGTTAATCACTAATTTCCTGATAAAAAAAAGTCCCAATTTTGTGGAGATGGTGGAAACTAAGAATTCCTTTTTTTTTCCGTGTTGAAACCGAAAACACTGAATTGCTTGATAAAACCTGCCCCCCTTCCTGTATTTTTAGTAAGCATCCATGTTGTGCTTAACTGGTTCCCCCCTATTTAAGAGACTTCTAGATTTAAACCTGACCCTGTTTTTTTGTAGTCCATTTTTTCATTTTGGGTTTAATTTTTTGAAACAATACATTTGAAAAGCGCTATAACAGTAAATTAACAGAAGATCATTCCCCAGTCTTTCAAACAAAATGAAAACAGTGGGCATCAAGTCCTACATTAGGAAACGTCCTTCATTTAAGAAAACATTTTCATAGTTTTAAAAACGACCTTCAAAGGACTGACATTCAATCGGAATTTGTTTTGAGGGTGGCCCTGCTGTGATATAATTATTCAAACTCAGCATGACTCTGGTCCTTGGCACTAACATAGCATGACCCTTTCTGTGCCACCTCTATGCCCTGATTTCGCCGTTTCAAAAGGTTTTCCATTCGGCCTTTTTGCTACTTCTGTAGCAATCAAAGGAAAAAGAGGAAAATCCTTTTGCCCTCCCCAATCCATTCCCCTATGCCAAGCCCCTCCACAAAAGGCCTTTTCATTTTTAGGAGGCTTTTAGGACCCTGCCAGCCTTTTTAGTGTTGTTTTTGGTTTTTGCTTGGCAGCCTGTAATTTTGCAGCCATGCGGAATTACTGAGGTGCTTTTTTTCTAGCCAGTTTGGACAACAGTGGGGGGGGGGTGGGGGGAAGCCCATACTGAGCCTTTTTTTTTTTTTTTCTCAGGCGTGGAATATTTTTTTTGTTACCGAAACATTTTTTTAGCAATGTGGCCACAGATTGGGATTTTTTTTACATTTAGCTCCTAGACAAGATTGGTTTTGGAAAATAGCCAAAATGAAACCGTCATTTGTTTTTCCCCTTGCAGAAATAAGAAAAACGGCAACAAACAACAAACCAAAACACACAAACACACACACACACACACAACACACTACAAGAAATGAGAATTTTCACTAATGAATTTTGTGAAACTGTTTATATCTGTTTTTATATTACTGTTAATATCAAAAGCAAAGTTAAAATATATATTTCCCACATATAATACCGTAAAAGAATAATATCTATACATAAATATATATATATATGAATAGTGGAGATGAAATGTTGTGCAATTTTATATAAGTCACAAATATCTGTCCCCAAGTTTTTTGAATAATCTAACAATTATATATAAATTAATATAATGCTTTAATTTACACCCAAGGGTTGAAGTAAATTTATTAAATGCATATTGTTTATGTTTTGTTTTTAAAAAGTCCCTCTTTATGGCTCACCAAGGCGTTTTCTATAAAATAACAGTAAACATTTGATTATTTGAAATATTTGTAAATTTTAAAAATAACCTGGTTTTTTTTTTCTTTTTAAATATTTTTAAAATGGTTAATTTTTTATTCCTGTGATTTTTGCAACAGCCGCTGACTTTTTTCAGCATCATTGTCCCATCAAAGCGCTCCTTCCAAAAATCAATTTTTTTTTTTCAAATGCCGATTTTTGCGGTGCTTAAAAAAATATTTTTCTTTCTTATTATCATGTTGAAAACAGTTGTGGCGCTTCAATATTTTTTTTTTATATTTTTAGGTACGTGTCATTTTTTTTCATCAGATTTTCTTTTTGATGAAAATAAAGTTCAATGAAAAACAGCCTTTATTTTAACGCATAGAAATTTTTTTTTTAACATGATTTAAATGGTTTTAATCTGACACCTTTTTTTTGAAGCCAATTTAATGCATCATTTCATGAATAAAATTCTATGAACTGTGTATAAAAAAATATTTAAAAGTTATACATTATAATAATTTTTTAAAATGCTTATTTCGTATCACTGAAGGCGTTTAAAAAACAGTAGTGTATGTTTTGTACATTTTTTAATTTAAATAAACATTTTAAATTTTCACATTAAAAATTCCACATTTTTTATTTAATTCACATTTTGAAATTGCAAACCGAATATAAAATTTTAATTATATTTTTGTGTTTAATATTAATTGTTTGTGCATTAAATTTCAATTGAACTGAATGATTTGGCCACCCAGAACACACTACACTCTTAAAAATAAAGGTGCTTCACTATGCCATAAAGAAGACCCTTTTTGTCCCCTAATTTGGTTTTCCATAAAGAACCTTTAAACCATCGAAGGAAAACCTTTTTCTGTTTTTTTTCCACAAAAGTTTTTTCCTTTGTGGCGAAAGAAGGTTTCTTCAGATTACAAAAACACAAGAAAGAGATTAACTGAACCTTTGACTGAATAGTTCTTTGTTGAACCAAAAAGGGTTCTTCTATGGCACCGCTGATGTGAAGAATCTTTTATGCACCTTTATTTTTAAGAGTGTAGTGCCCATTTATGAATAGTAGCACAATAAATACTCCGAACTCCTCAGTAAACCAAATAGCAAAACTACCATCTCAAAAAATCAGTGCTTTTCTTTGACCATTGTATTGGATGTGAAAAAAGGGGCATCTCTGTATTCATCATGCATGAATAGAAGTGTACAGTATCCAGGTGCTGAGGTCTTTCAATAGTTTGCCGAGCTAATAAACAAACAGATCTGAAAATGATACAAGCTCAAAGCAGATTGAGCTTTATATCCAATAATGACGGTTTCAAAGAGTCAGCAAGCAGGCTGTGGATGTATCATAGCTTATAGTTTTTTTTGGTGTTTTTTTTCTCTGATTTCTTATTATGCTCATTTACTGGTTTTTGGGGAAGTCCTGTCCCCTAATGGCTTAGAAGTCGAACCTCCATAACCAAAGGGGTTTTTTGCGGGTTCCGGTCCTTGTAACCAGCAGGGATTTGTAGTGGGGGGTTGGGGGGAAATGTATCAGCCCTTCTCCCCCACCAGTTCAATTACCACGAACTTGAGTGTGCCCTTGGAGTCAAGGGCACCGAAACCCCCAACCTGCTCGCCCGGCCGGCCGCAGCATAAAAATTTGGTGCCCAACTCTCTGGGTGGTGTGTTTCAACTGCTTGTGTTGTGGGCGGCACTTTGGATGGGTTTTTAATGCCAGAGCAACTAAATTCTGAGATGGGTTGTTCACCAACTTTTTGGCGACAAGTCCCCCCACTTCACTTTGTTGTTTTTTTTAAAAATCAGTAAAATTTATAAAACAGATTTTTTTTGTGCAATTTCATGATGCCAATAAACGGACCCTGGATATTTTTTTATTCTGTGTTTTTTCCCTTTTATAAAGTGGAAATAGATGTTCACAAAACTTCTGAGGCAAATTTTTTAGCAAAAACGAATACGCCGCAACTCCCAATTCTCCACACTTTCCAGTTTTTAAGCAACCACTCACAAGGAGCTGGAATACCCCTGGGCAAAAGTAAATGAGTCCTTTTCATTTTGTAAAGTTCATTTTTTGTTTTTCTTTTTTAGTGGGAAACATGCTCCCTTTTTCGATGTTTACTTTATGCTTTATTCTAGAAATATATACAACCCGATGAAAGTAGTCCAATATCATTAATTTTTACGTCATCTGAAGCGCCATCATGATATTTTTTTTTTGAGGAAAAGACCCCTGAAAATGAAATTTGGTTCTCTTCTGCCCAATGATTTTTATTTTTAACTGGAAGTGGTTTTCCGGGTTTTTTTTTGTCCTGTGTGGCTGGATAGAATCTGTCCCCAGATAGAAAGCTCCTATACTGGTCCCTGGTCCCTGGTGGAGAAGAGTTTGTGGTAAGTCTCAAGCCATAATCAACAGCTCGGGGTTGAGAAGACACGGCTGATAGGAATCCAGAAAACAGCACAATCCCGAACTGACCTTTTTGTTTTTTTGTGTCCCGGCAGAAACGTTTTGTTCACCTTTTTTTTTTTACACTTGTCTGAAGAGGGTCTGCTTTGACTAAACAGCAGGTTTTTTGTGGATGTATGAAATTTTTCAGTGAACAAAACCAGCCCCCTAAGTTTTCCTAGGCTTTTCCTATTCATCCAAAAATCCTGAAGAAAAAATTGTTATCATTGTTTTTTCCACAAAAATTTTAAGCAGGCAACAACCTGGTTTTTTGGTTTTTCAACATTTTGATTATGAAGCCTTGAGCAGTAAATCATCCCAATATTATGAAATGATTTCCTGAAAGGATCATGTGACGTGGAACTGCAAATTGCAGCTTTTTTATCCCGAAATAAAAAAATACATTTTTAAAATTATATAACACTGAAACCTTAATTTTAAAGGTAAGAATATTTTTATAATATTTTGTCCATTTTTTTTTTTACTGTGGTTTTTTTTAAAATTAAAATAACAATTTGGAGTTTGTACAAAGAACTTTCCAAAAAATATGAACAAATTATTTTTTCTGACCCCTCCAAATATTTTTCATTTATTTTTTATTCTATTCTTAATTTTTAGTTTTTATATTTGTATTTAAATTTTTTGGTTTTTTTTTTTTATTTTTATTTTAGTTTTTACTGAACGATTCCCACTCTATCTGAACCTGATCAGATTTAGCTTTTTTTATGTAATGGTTTTTTAAAGTTGGGGGGTGATAAGGTGCTTGCCCCTTCAACTAAGAAAAGAAAAAAAAAAAAAACCCTGAGAACTTTAGACATCCACTGGTTTTTGGCCAACCAATTTTTTTCTTTCCTTGGAGACGTGTTAGCATAAGCAGTGGGTGGGGCCTATTTTATGAAACCAAGCAACAACGTGACTGGTGTAAACTCAAGTGACTTGAATTTGTTTTTTTTTGCTAATAGTTTCTTCAACTCCTTCAGTATTTTTTCCATAGCTCCATGCCCCCCCCCCTTTCAAATGATTAACCCAGTGATTAGCTCTTCCTCAGACGTGCTAATTATCGCAGCTTGGTTTCTTGTAAATGTGAATATTTCATGTGTACTCTGACTCTTGGATATTGCAAAACACCAACCAATAAGTTTACAGGCTTCAATTTTAAGTGAGCTCTTGCCATGCAAGATTCATTGTTGTATCTGAGACTAAGACTAACCACAATTATGCTATAATTAATCAGAAAGTTTTATAATGATTGCTCTTAAATGGTGAGTTCCATTTTTGTAATAATTTCCCTAGAAGTTGTATCATTCCATTACTTTAGGCCATGATGCAATACAATGCAAAACACAAATCCATAAATATGTGTGAGCATAGCATGGTCGTGACTCATCATGAGCAGATAATTCTGTCATGAACTTAAATGTGATCTCGGTATGAGAGTCATTTCTTTGTGGTTTATTTATTTATCTTTTTTTATTCTTGTGGCAGACCCATGCGAGGAACGCACGCTACACTGGAACTTCTTCTTAAGTTAAGTGTTTTGTTAAAGATCACATGAGAAGTGTGATCCGGGATCAAACCCACAACATTCATGACATTATCA
>JADLZN010011528.1:0-164961 GCA_018155175.1 Sinocyclocheilus anophthalmus
AAAGGGGGCGCAAACATACCAAAACAAGCGTTCTGATCTTGTGCAGACTTACCACAAAAAGGGTATTATAACCTTATGATATATCTTAAATGTGAAAGTAAAAAAAAATATTAATGGAAAGAACTTAACAATATACTTACATGTTTACTAACGAAATAAACCAATTAAAAGCTATTTATGTGGCGTGGCTTTTGTGTTCTCATTTCAATATTTTAAATGTATTAAAAAATTTATGTACAATTTTTTTTGAATATATATTTATTGTATTTAATTAAAAATAATTTGTACCATTAATTTGTGTGCAGCCTACATTGAAAACAGTCCTGGTTAAAGTGTAGCCTTAACCCTTTCATGCACAAATGATTAAATCACAAAGTACGATTTTTTTATATTTATTTTTTAAACCAGAGAAAAATCATGCAAATAACTTTTTTCAAAATATTTTATTTTGAGGGAGTTACAATCTGACTACTGTAGTGGGACACCGTGGCATAAAGGTTTAATGTAATGGTCAAATCCGTGTTGTGTGAGCAAATGACTTCCACCTTTTTAGACCACTCATCCGCTAGTAAAAAGCATAGAAACAACATAATCAATTAAACACCTCTTATCACTTTCAGAAATGCTTGTTTGCAGCATGCTACGTCTTAAAAAATACAAATAGGCAGAAGTGATGCTTTTTATATGAAATTGCAGCGTACACCTTATTTCATATGATGAAATTTTTCTGCGCAGCTTCCTCTTTAAAATTAACCCTTGGTTTTTTTTTAATAGTAAAAAGGGTGCACCCATGTTTTTTTTTGGAGTTTGATTACTATGGACAAACATGGTTTTACTACAGTACCTGTGTTTGTTTTTGTGGTAACCTCAGTAAAACCATGGTTAATTTATATAAGGGTTTGATCAATACAACACATATTTTTCTTTTAACCCAATAGGTTTCATCATGTCAGAAACATCCTCTGGCGCGAAAGTTAGCATGCAATTCCCGCTTATTTTCAGAAAATATATAGCGTAAATGCGCATTTTGCAACTCACCAGAAACACCAACAACCTCAGACACCTTGGTCCAAACAACATTTTTTATTTTCACGTCTCTGTACACAAACAGAGACACATCATAAATGACTGTGAAACCCGCCACAACAATAATAAATCTCTCTTCCATTTTGATTAGGAACTAATGTGTGGTCGGAACCAAAGTTTACAGGACTGCGTTCTCTGGGACCCTCTCAAGCGGAGGAATTCTACATTCCGATTGGTTGCCGCCCAACAGCGTCATAGTTCATTACCATAAAGTTGAACTGATTTCAACTCTCCCTGACGCCCTCGCCGGCCAAGACGCGCCGCGCCGCTCCTCGCCGCTTTTCGCCGCCCGCTCACATTGAAAATGAATGTCTTCCGGTCACTTTGACGCTCTCGCCGCCGGCGGTGTGAACGCACAGTTACTAACCAATAGAGTGAGCGCACCCAAATCAGCACTGCTCTAGCCAAGCTGCGTAAAACGACCACCATTATACAAACAAACAAACAAACAACGCGGGAGAGAGAGTGTTGGTGATAATGGCGTTACAGGTTCAGATCGATAGTTAGGCACAATACTAGGAAATTATGTAATATGAGTATAAACTTCGGCTTCCATACAGACACCAACAAAAAAGTACGTTAATTGCAAAGAGCTGCGTCACAACACATACAAGAGCTCCCATGCCAGATTTGTTCGTGTTTGCTTACCCAGGTGTTTCCATCCTTATTTGGCCATTCGGTTATGTCTGTAGTTCATTGGCCAGGTGTTCACATTAGTTCTATTGTCACAGGGGTGTTCCCATTCGTTCTGTGCTTTTAAACCCATGTGTTTCCCGTTGGGTTAAACGTCTTGCCATGAGTCCTGTGTCCCCGTGCTGATTCTATTAAAATTGTTCTTCAGCGTTCCTCGTTTCCATCCTCCCCACTGGTGACCTTACGGTTTCTGCTTCAGTACTGGAGATAAAATATACATTCTTAGACGCTCTTATTAGAATGAACGTTATCCTTGCACATTTATCTCCAACAAAAATTTAATTGAGAAAGAAGTTTATAATGCAATCGTTCGCTATTCCCAATTCAAAGACCGAGCGGTACCAGCCTGTCTCTCTGATTGCTTCTCATACTCGCTCCTTTCTGCCGCGTCTCACGGAGGAGCCGTTTACACTTGCCGCACACACGCAGCCTGTCTCGTAATGCTCGTTTACTCACGCGCAGCTCCGCACCGCAAGTCTCCACGAGCGCATCTGGCAGTATGGACGAGGCTTGACGCACGCGCGCAACCTGTCAACTCGCGCCTGGCTCCGCGCTTAAAACAAGTGTAAATTCAGTCTAATTGCTTGCTAATTTCACTTGGATGAAAAGAAACATTCAGCACATTTTCCACTTGCTCATAAAATCCCAAATACTTAAAATGAATAAATCAGCTTATGTAACATATGTAATACTTTAATACTTCACACCCCCCCCCACACACACTGACTAAAGTAATAGTTCATTTACACAAAATAAACGAATCTTTCCTGTGAAATTCAGTAATTAAGTAAATTCTATAAAAGTAGTAATACCATTATAATATTCCCTGCTGAAAAAAAAAAATAGAACCCCTCCCAAAACACAAAAATGTAATGGATTTAAGGGTTATAATGGGAATTCTATTGGTTTTAATGTAAACTATAATGGTGTTTACTGGTATTTGATGGATTCTATTGGTGGGATGTAGTCTGGCAGATGGCAACCAATAGAACATCAGTAATTCCTATTGGAATAATGCCCAAAACACACTACAAAAAGGAATTTTGTAATTGTTTTAATGGAAACCATAAGAATTTCTGTGATGGTTTCAATTGCTTTTTTTCAGCAGGGTAATGATACCCATACTGTGCTGCACACTATTGACAATGTTAAGCTGAAGCTTGACTTTGCAAAATTAAAATCGCAAATCAAATCAAATCGCAATATCTGTCAAAAAAAAATTGCAATTTGATATTTTCCCCCAAATCGCACAGCCATAGTGTGTGTGTTTTTAAGTCAGAATAGTGAGATAAAAAGTCAATCACCTTTTTAAATTTTTTATTCAGTAGGGAAACAGGCTTCCATAACAAATCCCCCCACCACAACTATAACAAACACCGGGACATCATTTGGAATCACTTCAGAAGTCAGATGAAAGCTTAAAACGAAATCACACGAATACACCCAGTGTAAAGCGCTCAAGCATTGAAAGCAGAAGATGACAAAACTGCAGCATGTGCTTACAGTAAACAGAATGTTATCATCCATTGGTGTGAACCCTAATATAATATAGTTTTTGATGTGAATCGGCCATTACATCGTTCTGTTCACTAACGGGTTAATATGACAACGTATAAATAGTTTTGTTTCTTTAAAAAAATTCAAATATTTTACAAAAAAAAATTATGTGCTATTTCTTTAACATATGTCCAGTTATCGAATCAACTGGGAAACTTTGGGCAAATTCCAAATGGCTTTTTTGCACCCTTGAAGTGCACTTCTGGAAGGGGACGCCATTTGTAGGGACGTTCCAAATGAAAGTGAACAACTGAATCCCTTCATGAAGGGCCCTTCCAGAAGTCCTTTAGCGAAGGGAACATGCGATGGTCTCTTTACAGATGTGATTTCCATTTGTGATCATGTGATCTTAAATTAGGAGATCTTGCGATGCATTTTAAAGCAAAGTTTGGGTTGATTTCAGCTTCACATACAAACGAAGAAGAATGTAGTAGGATAGGCTAATTAAATTTGTCTTTATTTTATTGTAATACAAAATATTTTTCTTCAGTGATAGAAATATGATTTAAGACGGTATGTAAGCAAGTTTAGTTTAAAAAAGTTTAATAATAGACAATTAGATGATATTTAAATAAAAGTCATAAAAAGAAGAAATAATATTTATTTGCAACAACTTATGGAGTGCTGAATGCTGCACACACACGCAGCATTGTCAAGGTAACATCTGGTCAGTCATTCCCTTCACCAAGGGAGTTCCAAACGCTTATACGAGACAGTAAAGCCCTGCACACTTCAAGGGCTCTGCCCTTCGAAGGTAGGAGGGCATAGGGATGCTCACTTCCTTTTGCAATTCACCCTGTGTTGAAAACATGTTGGAGCTATTATCAACATATTTTAGTCCACTCAAAAATCAGGTAGAAAAACCCTTAGAAAACTGAGTGATATTTACATGGCACATACTCCACTTTTTCCATAAAATTCAAATACCGAATTTATCAAAAACTTGACATAATTTTCCTGCTTTTGCTCTGCAGTACCCATCTATGTGCCCTTCCTGATCGTCGGCTCGGTCTTCGTTGCATTCGTGCTGGTGGGCTCCGTTGTTGCTGTGTGCTGTTGCCGCTGTCTCCGTCCCAAACAGGAGCCTTCATCAGGCGGTGGCTCAGGAGGAGGGTCCAGCAGCGCCCGTGTCCTCGAGACGATTCCCATGATGGCCAGCACAGGTACGTCGCGAGGCTCGTCCTCCCGCCAGTCGAGCACTGCCACCTCCTCCAGCTCTTCAGCTCCACCGGCCGCCCCCCGTCCCACACACGCCCCTCTGTTCCGCGCCCAGGCCTCGTGCTGCCTCTCGCCGGATGCCAGCGTCTACGTGAACATGCCGACCAACTTCTCAGTGCTAAACTGCCAGCAAGCCACTCAAATCCTTCCTCACCAAGGCCAGTTTCTACATCCTCAGTACATCGGATTCGCCCACCCTGTTTCTCCGGCTCCTGCCTTCCTAGATCCCGCTCAAGTGGGCTACCGCCCATTGCAGTCTCCGTTCCCTCCGCCAACCAGCGTGGCTAGTGTGACCAGTGTGACCGGGGATCAAAAATACCCTCCGGTTACCATGTGAATCCCAATGGGACCATCATAGGAATCAAAATCACACAAAAAATCAGTTCAGGGCACAAAATTGAGAGTCATGGCTTGCAACCACACAAATGAGACTCTCAAACCTGTGCTTTATCAAACACAACATTGTTTTCTGTGATATAAAGGACACAGTGCTTAAGAAATGACTGGATGTGTGTGCCTTGAAAAGTGCTAATGGTGCCTTTGTAAATGAAGCGCGTGTGTATATATGCAATGTATATTTGTGTTGTATAACCGTGCATGTGCGCTCTGTGCGTGACTGTATAGGTGTGTTGGTTTATGAGATGCAGTATGTGAATATGTGTGTGTGTAGTGCACTATATGTTGTGTGTAATGGGAATCACAGGTGCTGTAATGTGAAAAACAGTCCTGGCTCCCTGTTGGATGCTTAAAATCTAATGAAGTGAACACAGGACACAGACTGTGACGCTCCACCCTCTTGCCCACTGCAGCACACACACATACAGTAGACACACACACTTAAACTTTCGCATATACACACTCACATTCTGCAGAACCAAAGTCATTTTCGCATTGCCAAGGAACTCAATAGAAAATATACAAAAATATAGGTCTGTGTTTGGGAAAGCGATGTGCGAAGGTGTGTGTAGTTGAGATCAGCGGTCTTCTGAAAGCACAAGTTACACACTAAAAACTGTCTGCCAACTGTTCCCCTTCACTAATTCTCTGCCTTGTGAAAGGACTGTGTATGTGTGCCACTTTTCTTCCCCTCTGTTAGCATAAGGTACACTTGAGGAGTACCAAAAGGGTTCCAGGGCATTTCATTTGGAGTGGGTTTCTTTCAGCGCACTCAAAGGCAGCAGTTTAGCGAGGAAAAAAAGCCCCAGGCTCCTCCAGAAGGCCATCACCTTTCTGGACTACTAAATCTCCAGCATTAGATCTCAGACTGGCAGAAAAATCACAATGAAATTAAAGACTGCCAGTTTGAAATCACCAAAAAAAATCACCAGTCTGAGTTATTTGGGCTTTAGAGCTGGAAGGTAAAAAGGTAATCAATCAAAAGGTCGTTTCCAAACCTTTATGACTTTCGTGGAACACAAAAGAAGATATTTCTGTTTTTTTCATCTAATTCAAGTCAATGTTGTTATTGTAAAAACTAACTAAAACTGAATAAAGGATAAAGGATATCTTTAAACTTAAAATAATAAAAAATGGCCCCAAAATAAATTTTATGTTAATAAAAAAATGTACTTTTATTTTATTTTAATTTTAATTGCTGTTAAACAAAAATTATGTATTAGAAAAATGTTGCTTTGCAAAACAGAATATGAAAAAATAAAAATGACAAAAGCACAAAACAAAAGAACTAAAATGAAAACTTAGACAATATAAAGGAAAATAACTTTAAATATTAATAAAAGCTATATTTTAAAAATGTCTGTTTTTTCATCTAATGAAAGTCAGTGCTGTTATTGTTAACTAAAACTAAACTATTAAAAATTCCAGATAGAATAGAATTGGTAGATAGAAATAGAAATATTTAGTGAAACTAATGACAATGGCCACAAGCAAATAGTTTTTGTAGCAAAAAAAGTTGTTAAAAATATTTAAACAGTATATATTTTCAATGAAAAACTTGAAAAACAAGTTGCTTGGCAATAAATAAGTTGAAGTTGAAGTACTAAAGTTAAACTAAAACTAACCCTAACTAAATAAAAATATTACAATAACTAAAACATGAAAAAACACAATTGCAAAAAACCTAAGCTAAAATTAATGTGAAAACTGAAAAAATATATATATTAATACATTTTAGAATAATATACAATACTGAAAAAATATAAAGTAACTGATGGTAGTCAGTGGGGTTGTTTTAGAATATCATCTTTTGTGTTCCACTGCTTGGAATGACAGAGTAAATGATGACAGAATTCCCTTTTTTGGTGAACTTTCACTAAAGTTTGAGATAGGATGGTTTCTACCCCTACAGGAAAAGTAGCAAAGTCTGTCCTGACAGGGAGAATGCCTGTTTCGACTGTATCTGTGGGCAACTTTACATGCACATCAGATCTATTTTTGTGTACGATACGTGTGTTTGTAAAACTGAATGAGTATTTGAGCTTGAATGTGCCTCTCTCTCTTTGAGAGCAGGGTGCTACGTGTCTTTTACATATGAAATATAATAATTATAATAAATATTTTTAGAGACTGAAGTGTCACTGGGTTGTTTGTAAGAGATGCTGAGTGCTGCTGTCAGCGGTATGTGTGGCGCTCTCAAATGAAGACATGCAGGGCCCGTTTGCACCACTGCCTTGGCTAAATTAAACCCGAGTGCTCCTGTTACACATGGACTTTAAGTGCTCAGACTTTCATCACTCTCAACACTCATGACGAAACTGAGACCAAGGGCTGCGTGCATAAATCTTTGCATAGTTTCCATGCTAAGTGTTTGCATATACAGACAGACATTTAGTCATAAAACTCTATGCACATGTTCATATTACTTTTAAATATATGTACTAGATACTGGAAACCAAGCTGAATTAGCCTGAGTTGATGTCATGATTGAACAGCTATAAATTATATTTATATACACTACTGTTCAAACGTTTGGGGTGAGAAAGATTGAAGTCATGCAGAGACTGCATTTTATGGGATGAAAAATACAACTAAAAAAGTATGGAAGTATAAAACTTTTTTTTGATAATGTATAATGAATTTATTCTTGTGATGGCAAATCTGAATTTTCAGCATCAGTACTCCAGTCTTCAGTAAACACATGATCTTCAGAAATCATTCTAAAATGCTGATTCGCTGCTCAAGAAGCATTTATCAAGATCCAAACGTGCTGCTTAATTATATACTTATTGTGGTAACTGAGCATTTTAAAAGGATTTTTAAATGATAGAAAGATCAAAATAAGTCTTTTGTAACATCTTTCTGGTCTCTTAGGGAGATTCTGATAAACTAGTAAATGATGAACGACAAATGGTCATATTCTTCATGTTGTTGAAAGATGAAGTGCTGCCAGTTCAAAAGACATTTACAAGCTGTTAACATGTGTAATAGAGAAATGTTAACAGGCTGTTCTACAATTAAGGAAATTGTGAATTTAGTGGAAATTGTTATTTTTAAAATTACACATACTGCACCAAGTATGATGTGACATTTTATAAACATACGTCCACTTATTTACGATTATTAAAACACTTGATTTAATCACCTAGAACAAAACAAAAAAAAATGTCCCCCCACAATATGTGATATAGCTTACACACTAGCTACAATAATCTGCAACATTTAAAAATAATATTGAACCAAATAACCTCAGAACTGACAGTTGTGTTTAGTTAGTAATATCTGTTTTGCACATGCACATATGAGACAGGATGAAAATGTGAAGCTAAATCTATATAAATATTACTCGAAAGTGCTAAAACACAAATCGCTTTTCATACTTTAACTAGCTAGAATAAAAACTCTTTAAACACACTTAACCGCACACGTCACTAGTCACACTTTCCACCCAGACAATGGCTGCATATACAAACAAAACCCACAATAATTGCAGTTTTCTTGGCATGTATATATGGAAACTTTAGGGTCAGACTAACGTTTGGGGAGTCATTGGACAGAGTTGAAATGGATCCATGTGGTTCCTGCTGAGGTGGAACAGGAATGGATTCCCCATATTGAAGGCAGTGGAGCTGGACAGAGCTGGCTCATATTCAGAGACGTGGGTGTGGACTTCTTAGCAATGGGGGATCATGGGACTGATGGGGTTTACAGGGTCACACACACCCTTACAGTTACATTAAGACTTAAATGAACTCGTATGGGATTATTCTAAATATCCATGCAACGCACCTATCGTTAATTCAGAACATATATAGTTGAGTACATCTGTGTAGTTCATCCTTCACATACACACGAAGTGCACTGATGTACAATGTGTTCTTTGGCAAATTGAATGATTCGGGGTTTAAATAAGGTAAGATCTACATATGCTGTAAATGTGTTCGTACTCTTCTGTCTTTCCTGTTTTTAATCTTAAAATAACACTCCACCTCAGCTCATTTCCTAACCTGTAACTCTGACTCAGCTCTGAAGTGCACTTCAAACAAACCCGGCCGGAGAAAGCACAAATCAAACTCCACTTATAAGTCCGCTAGTGTTGAATGTTGAATGTTGGCTTTCACTTTTTTAAGACAGCATAAGTGAACCAAATCACGCTAAGCTCATTTTTTTTAGCTCAGCAATTTTACAACGATCTCCTTTTCACATAGGCTGCTATTCAAGTTTGGTAATCCCTTAAAAACTTGATGAATGTACGATGTAAATTCGAATAGAATGAATTAAATTCTTATATCATTTACTCACCACCGAATCTGAAGCAATGCGTTCAACTTTAGTCAGGAGAACTTTCTGTGGTAGCGTGAGTCGAATCACGAACAATGGACTCGTACGAATCGGTTCTTTTCAATAGGTCAAAATCAAAAGATTCACAAACCAGTTTCGAATCTTCGAATTCCCTAGTGAGTTAGCGGCGAGTTAACAAGACTCGCTCGGTCAACGGTCAGTGAATCGTGCCGTTACAAATGACTCCTCTCTGAACCGTGAGTCGTTTTATCTATTTGAATAGGCACATATAGTTAGATATAGTTTTGGTATTAAACTATATAGTTTTGTTAATTGAAATAACTAAAGCTGAAACGAAATATAAATATTACATGATAAAACTTTACAATTAAATGTTAAATGAAAATTAGAAATTTTGGCAAATAACTGAAGTTTAACTACTAAAACAACTAAAACTGGAATTAAAAAAAATATTTATATATATATAAATGTCAAAAGCACAAAACAAATTACTAAAATTAAAAGCTAACTTAAAATATGAATTAAAATGAATTGGCATTTTGGTTGAGTACCTACTGCATATGAGTTCATCTACTCGGGGGAACTTTCTTTTTGTCAGCTAAAAGTGAGGTTGTGGAACCGCAAACAATTGACTCATGAAATGGTTCTTTTAAATAGGTCAAAATCTTCCAATGATTCACAAACCAGTTTCAAACTCCCCCGTGAGTTAACAGTGAGTTAGCAGTGAGTTAGCAGTGAGTTACCAGTGAGTTAACAGTGAGTTACCAGTGAGTTAGCAGTGAGTTAACAGCATACCTGTTAACACTCCCGTTTTTCCTGGGAGTCTCCCGTATTTCACACCCATCTCCCACATTGTTATTTCTCCCAGTAAACTCTCGTAATTTGTATGGCCCAAACCTCCTTAGGCCTATATGAATAATCACATCAGTATTTTATTCCAAGGTTGTCCAGTAACAAAATCTTGTATGAAACGCATCCTACTCACACAATCGACACATCATACAAATTTCAACCCATGTGTGACCTCGACCGCTATCAACAGTTGCGCTTAGACGCGGGAAGTTGAATCATCAGTGGTAGAAATGGGAGGAGGAGACTCTGGAGGAAGAATTTCATTTCATATCTCGGAAGCCGCACTGACTTTAATATCGAGAGGGGTATAACTGCAGCCTGGAGATCTCCAAATGGGGGCGGGAGCTCCAAAACAGGGCGTGGCTTCCTCCCATTGACAGACAGGCACATGACACGCATGCGCATTTTCCCCCAATCCACTTCAGTGCAAACTCCGCCCCACAGCTGATTCTAAAGATTGTATTGGTTGTGTCAATTAAAGTGTTGATTTCCTACATTATGCTACAAACAATGCTAACCCTTAAACCTACCCCACACCTGACCCTAACCTTAACCAGTGAAATTGACTGCACGGCGGGAATGGCGCTGAATAGCGTGGTAAAGAAAGTTGCAGTTCAGGAGATAAACAGTTAATAAGATTATACAATATGAGATCGTTCCGTAACTCCCCAACCGGACCTCACCGGACAATGGCACCTTTTTAGTTACACCCAGCGTCACTACCCCATCCTACCCTGCGAATTTCGAGCCCCGGAACGCCCCCGCTGCTTAGAACAAAGCGATAGAGTGAAATCTTTCCCCTGCGCTGCGCTGCGCTTGGACGGCTCGCGGGAGAGCTCGTGGGTGATCCCCGTTTATATCATTAAACTCCAGTCCGAACACCACTGGCCACGAGCTTTGGGCTCTGCTCTCACGGAGAATATTTACTTATATAGCATATTTTATTTTAGAACTATTATTTTATGAACTAGAAACAATGTTTAATTTATAAAATGTTATTTTGAAATGCCAGTCAATAACAATTGGCTGGAGCCAGAGCCAATGGTGAAAGTCTTTGCGCGAGGAGACCCCGCCCCATTTTGGAGGTTCTGCCCACTTTTGGAGTTTTTGGAGATCTCCGGTCTGCAGTTATACCTACTTGGTAATATCGGACACAGTGTGGAAAAAAAAGTCCTTCTGCTACGTTTGTTTGCAGAAAACACGCAGTTGTAAATGAAGACATATATTTATATATTTATGTTACTAAATTGATGTAATTGTTCGATAATTGTTCAAATATAATTGATATTTTTGACTCACCCCTTTTATAATTTTATAAAACTTTGTGAAAACCTGTATCTGAACATGTAAATCATGTTTTTTTACAGTCATTTAAAGGTTTAATGTTACCATTGCCCTACCCTGCTCATGTGGTATTAATTTTATTTGTGCAGATCTTAAAAAGGTCTTTAAAGGTCTTAAATTTGATTTAAAAAATCCTGCAGACAGCCTGACTATATATATATATGACAGTTCTGCTCCACAAAAAAAGAGTGGCATGAACATTCTTAATGTCTCTTCTTTTTGTTCCACCGAAGAAAGTAAGTCACACCGGTTTGGAACGACATGTGTGAATCCACAAATTTAAACTGAATAATAATAAGAATTTGCCTGAAATTACTCAGGCAACAATAACAGGACAAAAGCAAGGCTTTAAAAAAGAATGACACAGAGTCACAAGTCCAGTTTATTCGACAAAACAGTCCAGAAACCCGACAGGTCGAGTGAAAGCGGACAAAAGCATAAGCTACATCTGTGATCCACAGCAGCCACTCACTGGAACAGAGAGGGAATGAAAGGATAACTAGACCAAGAGAACAAGGAGACATGGAGATTGCCAATCTGGAAAAAGAGAGAGAATCAAAGACGGGGGCAGACGGAGAGAACATGAGCTCTAAGATACAGAGGCCGCCATTAAGTAGAAGATTAGGTGAGACCGAGAGCGAGAGAAGGTGTATTTGTGTGTGTGTGGTAAGCTGGGAAGCTCCATGCTGCAGGGTGGGGGTTCCGCCTCAGAGGAATCGCTGTGTGTTTTGGCAGACTCACTGGATGGGAACGGTGCATGCGTGTGTCTGCAGCATCTGTAAGCCACACCTCCCCCATCTCAGGTCTGCAATGGGCATTCCTCCAAAAAGAGTGTATGCATGTGGGTGGCTGTTTTGTGTTTGTTTAGAGTGGCCTCCCCTCCTGCTTCGCCATGGTGATGACGGATATGCCAAACTCCGATCTCTGGAGACGCAGACGCTAGGATTTAACAAAAACACACACATGCAGACACACCGAGAAGCGCAACAGCCGCCCCACAACCGACACACACACACACACACACGACGGATAAGAGCACATGTGCACATCCTTATTGATATATACGCTCACATACACAAAAGTGCAGATGCAAACACGCACCCGCACAATGTAGAACCAAATGAAGCAGTCTTGTGACTCGTGACAGTGATACAGACACCATTGTCTCTGGCTTCCGCTTCTGGATGCTACTTGGCTCCTTTCGCCTGTCCGTTCGTGTGTAGTGCATTTCAACTGGCCGTTTCTATGTGAGAATATGCCCACCCACCCCAACCCTGTTTCCTGTAAATCCACTCCCTCGTCGGGAGGCGGTGTGTTATGTAGCTCGGCCGAGTGTTGCGCTAGCTGTGCCCAGTTCAGTTTAGTTCAGCTTAAAGGCCACAGCAGGATCACCCAGCACAGGTGTGTTGTTAAAGTCTCTACCAGCTGTCGCTGTGGCTACAGCTACAGACTGGGCCGCTGACGGGTGGTGTCGTAGGAGCGAACAACCTGGGACTGCGACACCACGCCATGCTCCTCCTGTGAGAACGCATATCCATCTATTGGGGTGAGAGAGAAAACAATCGTTAGCCTTTATTATAGGGATATTTGCGTGCATGGCAATCAAAGCACAAACTGTACAGCTGTGCTATCGATATACCACAATTATTTTTCTCACAATATTTGATGGATTCTTCATATTAGGGCGGCAGTGGTGAATAGATAACACCGATCATGGAAATAGTCAACAAATTAAATACTCAAGTGGGTCTTAAAAATGCATTTTTAAAAGGCTTAGACTTAAGGCCTTAAAGAGCTGCTGAAAGAAAATGCACAATATTGCACCTTTAAAACTGGGGATTAACAATTTATAATGTAACATTTATATTTTAAAACATTTTTTGTGTTTATACATATAGCATAGTTAAAATTCTTACATTTTTATTTTAGCATATATTTACAATACCGTTCAAACGTTTGTGGTCAGTAAATTAATTTTATTCAGCAAAGACGCATTAAATTGATCAATGGTCATAGTAAAGGCATTTATAATGTTTACAAAATGTATAGCAAAGAATGCCTTTGAAGTGAATAAAGAACCAGAGGAAAATTGGTGTCATGGTTTTACAAAAAATATTAAGAAGCAGAAATGTTTTCAGCATTGATAATAATAAGAACTATTTGGGCAGCAAATCAGCATATAAAATTGTTTTCTAAAGGATCATGTGACACTGAATATTTCATATTAGGGCAGCAGAGGTGAATAGATACAATCTGAAAATTCAACTTTGAATTTTGAAAAAATTCAACAACATTACAATAATTTTTTATTTTTAAATATATTAAAAGGTTATTTCAATTTGCACTAATATTTGATAATATTGCTGTTTTTACAGTATCAAATAAATGCAACCTTGGTGAGACTTCTGTTTTTTTTTTTTTTTTTACCAACCCCAAACTTCAAACATGGATTATGTGAAAAAGGTTTTTTGTTTTGTTTTCCCAATAAAATACACAAAATAAAACGTTTCTGTATATAAACCTTTATTTATCCGATTAATCAAAGTGACAGATTAATTTAAGATTTTTTTTCATTAGCTTGGACAAGAAACTCAGACAACTACAGATTAATATAATGATAATAATGTAATAATTAGTTGCAGTGTACAGGTTCTGCAGATCTCAGGGGTGTTGAAGCGGTTAAAATAGGTGTTGGAACATGAACTCCGTGACAACAGTCTGCTGCACAGAGTTTGAGCGTCCCACGCTGGAAGGCGTCTTCCTGAAGACCCGTGTCAGCAGGTGGGCACGCTCGTTCAGACTGGACAGACAGAGACAGACGGGTTAAGCCACCAATCACAGCATATGCTTCACACATGACAGCTAGAGGTCAAATCACATGCATTTCTACAACACAGTCCTCTACTCTGCCACATGGCCATCCTGGCGAACGGCAGATACTCTTAATGATGTTCACTCGAGCAGAACACACATTTACACACACATACTCGCACAATTCTAAGAAATGGCTTCCCAAAGCACTCCTAAACAACATTAAACTTAGGCTTGTGATCCAAAAACATCTCCTCGAATATTTCCACAGCACTAAATCCTCAAGCTTTCCAATCCTTCAAACAAAATCGATCAATATGAGAGGTATTCAACAGCTCTTTATTCTTAAATTAATGCAGCCAATAAAGAAGTCTCTGGTTGCTGAATTAAATGGCAAAATTTCAATTCTGGAAACTGAATCCGATGCCATTTTGCGTCCAGTTTTGAAATTATGAGAAATCAAAGGAGCCTGACTCCGTCTTTGATAAACACGTTCCATGTAGAACAATCAGTCTACGATGTTTCCCTGTAAATCAGATGAAAGCGATCTTTCCCCTCATCCATAAAAGAAAGAGTGATCTGAAAACCAGTTGTTATGGAGGAAGGCCAAACTTCTCAAGGTTACAGCTCAAACTCATATTGTGCTACGAAGGGGACGGTTTTCACTGTTATCGTTGGGAAGGACGTGCCATTCATTTGGCTGCGCTGTAAAAAAAAAAAAAAATGCAACAGTATATGAGATATGGCAGAACATCGGCCAACAAAAACTATGTCTGCAAAACAGATGACTGGTTGAAAGACGGAGATGATGAATGGATAAATAAAGAAATAAAAGGATGGAATGACGCATAGACTCGCTGGTAACCGGAGCTCTTTCTTCCTCTGTCGTTTCTCTGGAACATGGACAATCCTTGGAATATCAGACAGTTGTTTTGATTAATCAAATTTTCAATAACTTATTTTCCTCCAACCGTCCCTCACGTACGAGTCCAGGCTTGGCTTATACTTCGGAAAATACTTTGCTTTTGTCCGGCAGGGCTAGATGGGTAAATAGTTTCAAATGTAAACGCCTAGGATATGCTCTTCAATTGTCAGCCTCCGCCCAGTGATGTCGAATTCAAGCTGACGTTTAATCATTCAGCGGATTTCTACACTCGTTCAGGATGACTTACAACCATTATGTTTTTTACAGCTGGATATTTACTGAAACAAATGAGGTTAAGTGTTCTGCTCTGGGGGAATGAGGGGGTAAACGCAAACAGGGCTTACAGCCAACATCCCTCTGATTAGAAGTCCATTCTGTCAACTCCCTGGCCATAAATTAGTGGCCTAAAGACCACGAAACACTCCAAGGTATTACAAAAAACTGCATGAGACTACACGTCTGTCTGCCAAGTTCCTGTCTCATATAGGGCTGTACACCAAACACAATATGTAGAGTAATATCTCTGGGCTAAACTGTTAAATCCATGCAATCGCTCCACGCAGTCAGCCTCAAACCACAAACACACAGTTTGAAAACAAACACATGCACAGAGCTACGATCTTAAGGAAGCTACACACACCTAGTGCTTATAGCTAGGCAAACCTGACCAGCTCATGGCCGCCTGACATCGCAGAATGTGAAAGAGAAAAGTGAAAGAAAAGTTGTGAGATGATGATGATGATGGTGATGAAAGGAAGGTTAAGGAAAGGAGGAAACAGGTCACTGCACATCCTATAGAGAGACTTAGGCAGCTGGTTCTACCTGCACATGCCTGCCTTTGACTCTACGAGTCTATGAATCCTCAGCATTGGGCCTGTGGGTGTTCAGGCAGGGGTTAGAGGATCACAATGAACACAAACACAGATTCTTTCCCAAACACACATCCACAAACTAATTCACAAACAATATGCAAATAGACAAAATACATAAACAAATCATAAACACAATCAATCAGCTCCAAAACCTAGTGAGCTTCCTTCGCAACAAGCAAAGAATAAGGGAGAAAAAAAAAAAAAAAGGTGGGATGGAAAAAAAATTTCCAAAATGTGGGTATTGATTGTCAAACACAATCAAACTGTATAGTAATCTTAATAATATAAAAATAATATATTTAAGTAATACTAATAATAATAATGAATATAGACTATATATATAACTATATATATCGATATATTAGTAACTGTCAATAAATTGTCAATTAAATTTAAATTTAATTGTCAATTCATATATTTAAATATTATTAAAATGGTATATAAATTATATGAAAATCATATATTAAACAGAATATTAAAACAAAATATATAAGTAACATGTTACTATATGTCAATAAATGTAATTTAAATTACACTGTTAACGTAATTGTAATATTTTTAATAATTAATAATATTAATAAAATAATAGTAAGAACAATCATATATTATTACAATTATATTAACTCAACTTATTTCCAGTATTATATCAAGTGAAAAAAAGATGGCAGACAAAGCAAGAGAAAAGGGTAAATAAATAAATTATATATTATATTGTCAATTATCTTATCATATTGGTTAATAAAAAAAAATAATAATAAAAAAAAAAAAATATATATATAAATATATATATATACAGTGGGTACGGAAAAGTATTCAGACCCCCTTAATTTTTCACTCTTTGAGATTGCAGAAATTTGCTAAATCATTTAAGTTAATTTTTTTTACCTCATTAATGTACACACAGCACCCCTATTGACAGAAAAAAAAAACAGAATGGTTGACATTTTTGCAGAATTTATTAAAAAAGAAAAACTGAAATTATCACATGGTCCTAAGTATTCAGACAATTTGCTGTGACACTCATATATTTAACACAGGTGCTGTCCATTTCTTCTGATCATCCTGAGATGGTTCTACACCTTCATTTGAGTCCAGCTGGGTTTGATTATACTGATTGGACATGATTAGGAAAGCCACACACCTGTCTAATATAAGACCTTACAGCTCACAGTGCATGTCAGAGCAAATGAGAATCATGAGGTTAAATGAACTGCCTGAAGAGCTCAGAGACAGTGGCAGATTGTGGCAAGGCACAGATCTGGCCAAGGTACAAAAAAATTTCTGCTGCACTTAAGGTTCCTAAGAGCAAAGTGGCCTCCATAATCCTTAAATGGAGACGTTTGGGACGACCAGAACCCTTACTAGAGCTGTCCGTCCGGCCAAACTGAGCAATCGGGGAGAAGAGCCTTGGTGAGAGAGCTAAAGAAGAACCCAAAGATCACTGTGACTGAACTCCAGAGATGCAGTCGGGAGATGGGAGAAAGTTGTAGAAAGTCAACCATCACTGCAGCCCTCCACCAGTCGGGGCTTTATTTATACTCAGTGCAAGACACATGAAAGCCCACATGGAGTTTGCTAAAAAACACCTGAAGGACTCCAAGATGGTGAGAAATAAGATTCTCTGGTCTGATGAAACCAAGACAGAACTTTTTGGCCTTAACTCTAAGCAGTATGTGTGGAGAAAACCAGGCACTGCTCATCACCTGTCCAATAAAGTCCCAACAGTGAAGCATGGTGGTGCAGCATCATGCTGTGGGGGTGTTTTTAAGCTGTAAGGGACAGGACGACTGGTTGCAATCAAAGGAAAGATGAATGCGGCCAAGTACAGGGATATCCTGGACGAAAACCTTCTCCAGAGTGCTCAGGACCTCAGACTGGGCCGAAGGTTTACCTTCCAACAAGACAATGACCCTAAGCACACAGCTAAAATAACGAAGGAGTGGCTTCACAACAACTCTGTGACTGTTCTTGAATGGCCCAGCCAGAGCCCTGACTTAACCCAATTGAGCATCTCTGGAGAGACCTAAAAAATGGCTGTCCACCAACATTTACATCCAACCTGACAGAACTGGAGAGGATCTCGAAGGAGGAATGGCAGAGGATCCCCAAATCCAGGTGTGAAAAACTTGTGGCATCTTTCCCAAAAAGACTCATGGCTGTATTAGATCAAAAGGGTGCTTTTACTAAATATTGAGCAAAGGGTCTGAATACTTAGGACCATGTGATATTTCAGTTTTTCTTTTTTAATAAATCTGCAAAAATGTCAACAATTCTGTGTTTTTCTGTCAATATGGGGTGCTGTGTGTACATTAATGAGGAAAAAAAATTAACTTAAATGATTTTAGCAAATGGCTGCAATATAACAAAGAGTGAAAAATTTAAGGGGGTCTGAATACTTTCCGTACCCACTGTATGTATGTATGTATATAATAGATAAAGGTAATATAAAGTAAATTAAAACAACTTGTAAATCAACCTGAGGTATTACAGGGGAGTTTATAGATAGGCTGGTTTACATCAAGGCATATTCAGGGACATACCTGCGGCCGCTGGCATCTCTGAGGACGGCTGCCCCAGGGTCCACAGCCCGAGCTTCCAATTCCTGCACCTCCTCCAGCAGAGTCTTCCTCACTGTGCGCCGCCCTCTGCATGCAGACATACACAAGCAAGACAAAGTGAAAAACTGTCAGTCTGTTTATGTGAGTGTAAAATACATAATCGCCAAATCACACTGTATTTTCTCCATAAATACACTGATATGTGTATGTGTGTGGTACATTACTCACGCATTCCACACCACATCTTTGAGTAAACATGCTGTTGGCACCAGTATCAGGCCCAGCCAGAAGCTCCAGCACTGCATCACCCTGCCAGCCTAAAACGAAGATAAACAGATCATCAATTTCAAATCAATGCTCTGCAAACATCGCAACACCAAATCAATGCTGGATTTCTCTCTCCTTGCAACAGCTGTTGACTGACAGCGTCATCTTTGACCTGTGGGAGAGTTCAATTACCCTGTTTACCTAACTCTACTGTCTGCTGTTTGCTCTAGTTCTTCCTCCCCGTCTCTGTTTAATGGCCCAATTAGAAGTGTCTTTTTCCACCCTAATGAGTCACTTCTTAAAGTTTACTACTTAAACTCACTGCTCTAACCTGTATAAAACCCATTATATATATATATATATGCACACAAAATAATCTGTCTATACACAGATATTTTTTACATGATATACAAGTTTATATTAATTTAATATATTATTTAGTTGTTTTTATATATTTAATACAAAATAAATAAAAATATAAAACTAAAAATGCCATTTCATATATATACTGATTTTTTTTTTGGAACAAAAAGCCTCAATTAGTAATGTCAATATCAAAACTGCCAATGTCAGCTGGTTGATAGCTGATACATCAATCTATCCATATTTCATTATATTTTAGTATGAGAGCATTACATTTGTTCCACTTTATTACTACTAATCAATCTGATCTAAAAATCTTTCACAGGAACATATTTTTCTGTAGTGACTTTTAATGTTAAAAGACAGCTTCACGGTGTGCAATCAAGTGATCCCACTTTTAAGGAGCCTCCACAGCTGATATCCCCGCCGGAATCTACTAGACTCCGAAAACCATTAGACGGCGTCCCCTCGCGACAGCTGCACATACACCCCTAGACCAACCCTCCCGAATTCTCAGACGAGCAGACGCACAGAAATACACACACTGATATACAGCTCTGGAAAAACATGCATAGTGTGTGCTCCCAGCTTGGCCTGCATGGAGAGATGGAGAGATTAAAAAATGAACGGCTGGACAGAAGAGGGGAAAGAAAAGCCAACGCTGCAGGGTAAAGAGCGAGGGATGTCCCATCTTTCTCTCCCTCTCAGAGAGCAGCTGTGGTGATACTTGAGCACATTCCTGATTTCTGACACAAATCGAATTAATGGGCCGGAGGGCTTCAGAGAGCTCTATCCCACCCCCAACCGCTCCACACTCCCACAGCACGCACACACTAGCTTTGTTCAAAAATCTAGTGAGTCGCCCCCCCCGTACGTAGCATTTTGGGGCACCGTAGGCACACTTCCAATTATGCTGTCTCCAGAGATGTATGCATTACATTCCCTTAAAGAACTGAAATATCACTTGGTAAAATATCCAAGATGGTGGACAAAGCAAGAAAAAAAACAATTACAGAAATAACACTAAAATATGTTATAATACTAAAATGTGACAATATTGAAATGTATTGTGTAAAATGTAATACACTTTTATAAAAACAAGTTATTAATATATGATATATGAACGTTCTTATTAATATATAACAAATATTCATAATGCAATTTATTCAATACAATTTTTATTTATTTTTCTTATTATTTTAAGTTTTTTTTAATACATAACACTTTTGGAAGGGTGGCCTTTTTTGAAGAGAAATGCTAATTATAAATATAATTCCATAGTAAATAGTAAACATTTTTAAAAAGTACAAAAATAAGTATATAATAATGTTTTAACTATGCCTATATAATAAAATCGTATTTTCTACATATTTTTGAATAGCATTAATATATATATAGATGTTAAGTATAAATGTAATTAATATAAAAAAATTTTTTTGTTTTATATGTAATGTTATAGAAGCAAAAAAATCCACAACATATAATATATATCTATATATATGGGGTTATTTGACTCCCTATAGAGTTCTTGCCTTTACAAAGTGTTTCAAATTAGTACTTAGCATGTTCCATTTCAGTTAGGATGGTGCCTATGTAGGCAACAGAGAGCGAGGCGACTCACTAGGTTATGGAACAGAGCCACTGTGGGGACAAGGCAAAAAACCTTTCTGGAGTATTCCTCATTCAAACACACACACAGATGTCTGTAGCGGTGCACAAACCAGCCCACCCGCTTGAGTCAACACTTCCAGGGTAGGCCGTAAAAGCCTGGGGCTCGGGTGACTGTGTGGCAGCTGCAGGGAGAGAAAAGCGAAATGTGACGGGGGGCCATAATTTGAACAGAACACCCAGAGGAGCAACGGTCATCCAGGCAGGTCAAGTAGAAAAGGAGGTGAGTGAGGAAAAGCCACAAACCTGAACAGGTGTGTGGGAATTGTGCATAACCGAACCCAAAACTATACGAGTGCTATAGGAATGCTTGGCCAGATTGCAGAATAGACGGCAAAGAACAACATCCAGAGCACCATGCTGCCCCATACAGCCAGATGAGAAAACTAGAACAAGAGAAAAACAGGTCATGGTCAGTTTCACACCGAATATAGAATTCTTCAACTGTAATGGAAAACCATGTGAATTCAAGGACACTATACTCCTCTACAAGATCTGGTGCGAGGACAGCTGAACGGACGAGGAGTGTCGACGTCTCCTCAACACACATGGCAGCGGGACAGAGAAATGTCTTGACATAGCAGCATGTTCCCATCTATCTAAAGCACTTCCCAGAATACAGATAAGGTATTGACCTCCTATAAATAAGGACACAATGTCAAGTGCAAAGTGTTTGCATAGTGGGATCTCCGTTCATTCAGATTTTAAAAAATCATTTGGAATAAATCAGTGTGTTAAATGCCGCTATGAACTGCAAAAATCTTACTCTGGGTTTGTCTTGTTTTCCAGTTCAAATATCTAAAAAGCAAACTGACTTATTTGTTAAAAAAAAAAATAATAATAAAATTAAGTGATTTCATTCTTGTTTTAAGCATAAACATACTCAATTTTGAGATTCTTCAGAAAACAACACTTAAATCTTTAGTCATTTTGCTTCTCAAGCAAATGCATCTTTTACATTTTAAAAGGTTAGTTTACCCAAAAATGAAAATTCTGTCATTACATTACTCACCTTAATGCCGTTTCAAAACCCGTTAAAAAACCTGGCGTTCATCTTCGGAACACAATAAGATATTTTGAGGAATCTGAGAGCGTTGACATCAGGGTTTCAACCGTTATTCCTGAGAATAATTTTTGGGCGCAAAAGAAAAAAAAACTACTTATCAAGTGGGACGCGGAGAGAGGAGATGAATTGTGGAATAAAGTCGTTTCTTTTCTTTGCGCACAAAAATTATTCTCGTAGCTTCGTAAAATAACGGTTGAACCACTGATGTCACATGGATTATTTTACAGATGTCCTTGCTACATTTCTGGACCTGGGAACATTTCAGTGGATTGCTGTCTATGGAGGGTCAGACAGCTCGCAGATTCCATCAAAAATATCTTAATTTGTGTTCGGAAAGTGAACGAAGGTCTTACGTGTTGAACGACATGAGGGTGAGTAAATAATGACAGAATTTTCATTTTTGGGGTGAACAATCCCTTTAAAGGGGTCATATGATACGATTAAAAATTTTGCTTTCTCTTTGGAGTGTTACAAACTCATGGTGCATAAAGAAGATCTGTAAATTGCAAAGACTAAAGTCTCAAATTCAAAGAGTTATTCTTTATAAAAGTTAAAGGCCACACCTACCTAAAACGGCTCGTTCTAACACGCCCCCACATATCTACGTCACGATGTGGGAAGATTTGCATAACGCCGCCCAAATGTTCACACAAAGAAAGAAGGCATAACTTTTATTCTCGCTGTAGTATTGTTGCTGCCGCCATGGCGTGAAGGCGCTGTGTGTTTTGTTGTGAAAGCGGAACTACTTTGTTTGGTCTTCCAAAAGAGGCCGATATCGCTTTTCGTCAGTACAGAGCGATCCGTGCTGGTCGTTGAGGAAATACATAAACTTCGCGCTGTGGATCGCCGGATCGGCTTTCACGATGGACGAAGCGGTGTCTAGCCCGGGGTCGTCACATGTGGTGGCCGCAAGCCCTCCGGACGCTCCTTCATCGAATCCGCCGGCCGTTCCTCACTCTAGCTGCAGGCCTCCGCTCACTTAAGGCCGCGTTGTGTGACGCTGTTTCGTTGTGAAAGCGAAATACTTTGTTTGGCCTTCCAAAATAAGACACAACTAGAAATCAGTGGTTAAGATGTATTTACAACACTGTTCCAGAACAGTTCAACCCAAAATATTAATTTGTGTGCAGCACATTCTATGGAGGACCATTTCCTGATCCTGGAAGAGTAGACTAAAATGCCGACTGTTCTGACTCACACACTCTAAGTACGTTTTCATAAAGGATTTGCCATGCGATTCAACGACTAGGTTTTTGTTTTTCTAGTGTTGTTGAGAGCGTGGTAGCAGTAGAGACTTAGTTGTGTACCTTTTTGCGAGTCAAAAAGGCTGAGACGATGGGTTTAGGTTACGCGGGAGCCGCGAACGTTGTTGGCAATTCGCAAAGTGGTAAAAAGACAGGAATAAGTCGAATTAGTAAGGTCCGGTATCAAGTATGTCCCCACTGGTTGTGCAACAAAAGGCAGAGTTTATAAAGGGGGGCTTTGTAATGTTTTGACGTTTGCTCCGAGCCGGATCAGAGGCATCACAGTACGGCTAAGGGGGGGGTGTGAACATTGGGAGGTCGCACACTGCTTGAGGTATCGTCGGCCGCAATCACAAGGGCTATGATAGTGGCAATCAGAGTACACCTCGCGTGTTTAAGACCTGATGACGCGTTGGACGAAAAATCTGTTAACGCCCTTTCGAGAGTAAGGCAGTCGGAATAGAGGAGAAACCAATTTAATGTACATGTATGTGGAAAAAGATAATTGTTGTTGAAGACGTGAATAATAGCTACACGCATTTCATGGAAACGCTAATAACATAATATAAGTGTTAGTTGGTGTAGCATCCACAGCATTATGACCTTTAAAAGGTCTTGGTTGTAGGTGTGTGTGACCAGAAAGACGGACAAATATGGTTAAAAGAAGAAAGGGCTTTTTTTGGCAATGCATTTTGACTCGGAGCATAAAAAAGCGTTGTATTTCATGTACATTAGACAGCGCTCTACATATAGGACGGTTACTTCAGGTTCTTGCGTGTCTTAGTGTTTTCCTGTAACAAAGTATAAGTGGGGATAATAATTCGTTCACCATCATGCAAAATAGAAAGTGAGATTGATGGCTTCTGTTGTTCTGAAAAAATTTGATCAATTGAAGAGTGGAGTTTAAGGAAAACAAGGTAGATGTTTCCTTTTAGGGTCCCAATCCAGTTTGTTGCATGTTGTGAACGCTGAACGCAGTTAATAGAGTGGGGTTTTATTATATGGATGTCACGCGTATTTGATATGTTAATGACAAATTTTGTAATAATTTAAGTATTTTGCTTGTACGAAAGTTGCTTATAGAGTGGACCACCTTTTGGCCGGATATAGTGCTCCGTTTGAGTTCTGAGCTCCAGATTGGAAGGGCACGTGAGGATGTGGTAGTGGTGTGGTTGTGTTGGAGGAGTGGGGAGACGTACCTTGTCCATAGCTGTTGGGTGGTCCTCCGCATACGCGGTGCTGGGAGCATACAGGGTAGCCCATCAGCATACTTGCACCAGGGGAAGGCTTGTGCTGGTAGATAAGGGCGGAGTCAAGAACTACACGAGTAAGGTAAGGTAGTGCAAGATTCAGATAACGGTGGCTGGTAAGTATAGCGTTCTGTTGAAGCTTCAACACAAAAAAAAAAGTCAGGAGGAGGGCTTTCACAGCGAGGGGCATCGCGATTGTGTTCCCTGAGCTATTGCCTCTAGCGACACACACTGCTTTAAACCACAATTACACATTTAGCCCTTAAAGTAATCGTACGCACATACACACAGACATAGAGGCCTGCGAGGAACAGAAAAGAAATACCAGCACACAAAGACTTCACTCCCCATGGGACTCATTCATTACTGTTTAAATGGCTAGAGTCTAGTATCGCCTCCAAAAACTCCAACGTACTGTATTGTTGCACACATACACACAGCCTCATTTTTTTTAATGGATGGCCAAAAGCACAACACAACAACATCAAGAGCTTTATGCGAGATACAGTTCACTGATTGGCTAGTGGGGAGGGAATTGTAGTGATTTAGATGCTGAAAAGGGGCATGAAAGATGTTTTCTGGGGTTGCAGTCTGTATTGAACGTGAATAGGAAAACATACAGGTACTGTGAAATAATGTGACACATCTTAGCATTTTCTTTGCAGGCTGCATGCAAATCAAACATGCAGCCCAATCAGCATAGTCTGATTCTGATTTAAGACTCAATGACAGGATCTGTGTAATTAATTATTTGCCCAAACAAATATAAAATCTGACTCACTTCTGACATTCGGATCTTTGACAACATGTAATTAAAGCAAAAAATTTCACAGAAGCGTTTTGTTGTCATTTGGGATGGGTCAGATTGGTCAACTAGTCTAACTAGACTTTTTACAAAATTGCTGTTTTAACTTTAATATTTTATGGAATTTTTTTCTTTTTTAACAACACATTTCACTCAATTGCACATAAATATTGATAAAAAGATCTTTCACTCAACTACTCTGAGAGTGTTTTAGCACATTGAACCTTTTCTCTGAAAATCTACATTTATTGCACCGCTGTATCTCTAAAACACAGCTTGTGCAACAAAACCATCGACTTTAAGGCAGTTTTTGAACTTCAAATTGCTCGGTATGAGCAATGTGAGGATTATGAGATTTTTGTGCAGTAAAAAGTTATTTTTAAAATGCTGGTTTATGAACATATGCAGACAGATATCTTTGGCAGTTGCTTTGCATTTTGTGAAATTTTTAAAGGCTTTTGTGCAATAAGAATTGTGCTTTTAAGGCAGGGTGTCAAAAATGACCAAGACACCTGCGTACTGTTCCATTCTGTTGCACTCCATCCAGGTTTTATGGCCTATGTGAACAACCCATAAAAAAAATCTGTGTGATTGGTGTGAGGGTTTATTTTATAAACCAGCCCTACTATACAGGGCTTCCTTTAGGCTGATTATTCATTTAGATCAGGTATTCCCAAACTTTTTTCTGTCAGCCGAACCCCTGAGATTTTAAGTTAATATTTCATTAATTTAACAACATATTTGCATGTTCACAGTTCTGTGATGTTGGTTAATGTTCAAATAACACATGCAGGTAAACAAATAAAATCTCCTTATAGTAAGAGTTTTACTTGAATGTATTTTTTTTAAATATTTATTTAAAATCAGAATATATATATATATATTCAACATTGGACAACCTTCCAACCAGTCAATTATGACAATATGTATTTTTTCACATGCCTAGATGAATAGTTCATATTTTTAGAAAAAAAAAAAAAAAAAGTCCATTTAAACTGATTCAAAAACGTATATATATTTTTTTAGTATCTAGTTTTAGGACACAAAACTGATACAGAATATAAACTTAAAAGGCCAAAAGAACAATTTTAATGAACCATTCCAAGCATTTAAAGCAATAAATAAGTTAAACGACTGTTAGACTTGAAATGCAGAATTTCAGTCGTAAACTGCCCACAAATGCCAACGGTGAGCGGTCTTGTCGGTTCTCATCAGTTTCCTCAAAGAGCTCCTGTCGTTTCTGCTCTGAGTTGTGGGATTCTTTCACAAGAACTTTTTTCAAGAATAGCCAGCGAAAAGAGACATTAACAAGTTTACAGTGTAAACACTGGCAGCCAACGAATGGAATAACGGCACTAGAAGGAAATGATGTGTGACCTCTCACTGGCAGGGAACTACGGCGCAGTAAATGCCACCGCTGACAACTCACCGTGTAGACGATGTTCCCCACGAACAGGTAGTCGACACTGTTGCCATTGTCAAAGGGAGTGTCTGAAGAAACAAAACGGGCGATGAAAGATACTCAACGGTTTACACACTCGAGCTGGAGTGGTCTACATGTGTGCGTGTGAGTGCTTGCGATAGTTACCGTGCTCCAGAACTTTGAGTGGAAACCAGAAGAGAATAATGGAGTGAATGAGAGCATTTATACAGTGACCCCAAAAGACCTGGAAAAAGAGAAAGAGGCAATGAAAGAGAGAGGAAGGGAGGGACAGAAAGCAGGAACAGGAGAAGGGGAGAGTCAGTCAAGACAAACTGATGCCAAGATACACAGCCCACACAAACAGTTTCTCTGCAATTGCACAGCCAGTGCAATGTCCCCCAGATCACCCCAAACACACACACAAACACTGATCCTCGGCTATAAATTAATGACGGTCTTATTTCAGCTTATGAATCTCATTATTATCTGGGTGGAAGCAGAGCTGTTTCTTGCACTCCTGTTTATCTACGGTGAAGTCACAAGTCAAACAATACACTGATGTTGCTAACCACATCAGACTGGGATAATCAATTATAACACCGGATGTAGGCTAGCGTGATGATCATAATAACAGCTAACACTCACTGCAGACAGATTTATAAGTCTCTAGGTATTTGTTGTGTCAGTATGAGTAATTTGTGATTGAAATGGCATATTTGTATAGGCTACCGAAATCTTGGTACCTTAGTGTTAAACCCTTCTGCGTTCTGTGTGATGCGGTACAGCTGAGGGAAGCGTAGCATGTTCTGATGACTGCACGGCCGGTCAAATATCCCCAGTGTGAAAGGAGGAAGAGCAGTAAAGATCTGAAAAACAGATGAACATTCTCAAGTGTTACAGTATATTATACAGTATGTATCTAAACCAAAGCACAACCAAAATGGAACCCGATTTGAAATGTTCTGATTGGAATAGAACAGCATGTCACTAAGCTAACTATGCCATACTCCATTAAGGATAAAAATACATAGCAAACAAAACATTCTGTAAACTGAATTTTTTTATTAAAATAACTATTTTTGTATTTATTTTGGTGTATTTCTCAAATATTTTGAGTGAAATTTTTTTCAGTGATATCAGTGGTCAACCAATATGTGCTTTTCAATTGTTGATGTCAATACAAAAGAGGTCAGGTAAACTGTTTGTACACTAATGTTCAAAAGTTATAACAAAAGTTAATACTTTTACTCAGCAAGGACACATTAAATTGCTCACAATGATAGTGAAGTTTTTTTTTTTTTTAAACTTTGTATTCATAGGCGGTTAATTTTTATTTATATTCTATTTAAGAATCCTTTCAAAAAAAAAAAAGAAAAAAAGCAGCACATAATAAATTTTTTTTGAGCCCAAATCAAAATGATTTCTAAAGGATCATGTGGCACTGAAGATTGGAGTAATGACGCTGAAAATTCAGCTTTGCATCACAGGAATAAATTATAATTTGAAATATAATAATACAGAAAAGTCATTTTAAACTGTAATAATATTTTACAATATTACTGTATTTTTAATCAAGTCACTTCACGCCTAGCGCAAAAAGACGATCATTTGTGGTGCATTCAATTTATTAACATTCATAAAAGATAGAAAGCAAAAATTACCAGTGCCAATTGATCACGAAAAAAAAAAAAAAAGACCAAAGATTGGCTGATATCTTTTTGGTCTATCACTGTAACTGTCATTTATCTAACATCTTGGATGAACGTTTTCACAAAATTTGGCACAATGCATTCTGGGATTGTCTTCTCTATAAATGATACATTTGATGCCACCAAAGCCTTGTCAGGAGTGCACCAAATGTTTTACCATAAAATGTTAAACTATAAAGAGAGACAGACACACACATACCACATTGTACAGGCCAATGCACCAACGTTCAAACAGGATCTGTCCAGAGAAACCGTTTACAAACGCAAACCAAAGCTGAGGGAAAAAGAGATGGAAGCGTGTTAAAATACAGAGGTGAAGATAAACAATTTTACAAAGAGAGGGCACAAAAAAGATGAGTAACATGGAAACCCTCTAGCAAACATCAAACTCAAGGCAGAGGTCAGTTCATACAAACAAAAGCCTACACACACATGTACCCTTGCTGTCCATCCCCCACAATGTCTCCGCTATGAAGACAAAGACACTCTGTGAACTTTGACCTTTAAAGCTCTTCTTTGCTGGAAGTTAATCCCCGGTTAGACCCCCAAAATGCCCCTCTCTCCCAAACACGGACAGATGTGCATGGACAATTGCATTCCACAAATATAGAGACATCTAAACATTTAACCTTTACCCAGCTCTTCCCGTAACACACACACACACACACACACACACACACACAAGCACACACTCCAACACACACAGACACAGTCCTCGGGCGAATGAGGGGGGCATGTTTCTGCACCTGTTGCCATTTTAAGGGGTGGCACAGCTGACAAATGCTCCAGCGAACAGAACGGTGACCCTGTCAGTAAAGCTCACACTCTACCTAGCGCACACACACACTCACACTTACACAGCTCTCGAATGACAGTGTGTATCTGGTATGCAGTTTTGAACTGGAGGGACCCAGGCACTATAGATAGGGGTCAGCGGCTCTTTGTCTGTGCCTGTGTGAGAGATTGTGGTTTGTGATGAAAGCAGAGACTAGAGGGAAATCTCATTTCATCCTGTCCAAACCCTTCCCTAAGCTGGGGGAAGGGGGGGGGGGGGGGACTTCAAGCAGTCTACTTAATGTACGCAAGGGTGTCTGTGTAAAAAAAGGGCACCAAAAGCGGAAAAAAAAAAATGTGAGCATGTTTGTTTGTGTGTGTGTGTGTGTGTGTGTGTGTGTATGTATCAGGGCTAATTTTGATGACTCTCTTTAAAAAGTGATCTGTAAGTACAACACATTCCAAAGGCAAAAGCATGTTGTTCAAAGGGGTCATATGATGCGATTTCTATTTTTCCTTTTCTTTAGTGTGTTATGTAGCTAATCGGTGCATGTATAAGAGCTTCGAGTTACAAAGCGCGAGTCTCCCACAAAAGGAGTATTCTTCTCAAGAAGGCTTGGGAGCCAGACCGGGGCTAAACCACCGCATTCAAACACCCCCCACATCTCTCCGTCATGATGTGATAATATTTGCGTTAACGCCCTCAAATGTTTACATGCAAAGAAAAAGCAGTGGTTCAAGGAACTGCAGTTGTGATGCATCAATGTCGGAGACACTGTGTGTTTTTCTGTGCGCAAGCAAAGCATTATTTTGGCCTTTGCCTAAAGTAAATGCAATAGGAATCATGGTTTAAGATTTATTACAAACAGAAACAGCACAACCCAATGTTACGAATTTGTCAACGCTTTATGGACACAGTTTTGTTGAACCTAGGAAGAGCCTCAAGGCTGGCTGTGCAAAGGTTATCTAAAAAAAAAAAAGAAAAAAGAGGGTCAATTCTGACCCTTTGCTAGGACCCTCTGCGCTTATTCGGAATCAGCTACTGTAGTATGTTCTTAAAGTTTAAGTATTTTGTCTGACTATTCACAAGGTGCGTTTTGCCGCCTTTAGTGTGTTGTGTTCACACTGTGAGAGAGAGAGACAGGGTCATATCACATTGGAGTCAGCTGTCTTAACTGTGGCTTTTGTACTGCAAACACATACCAGCTTCATGACTGTGTCTGTCACGCGACTCTGTTCCCGTTTCGGGCTCTTGAACTGATGGTAAACTAAGGACATTACCTCCTGTCTTTTACATTTTATGTTCAAAGCTGAAGCTCTCGATATGTAAGGGCGTTACTTTCCGACTCTCTGTGTGTTTCTGCCATCACGACTGCACATGCACCTGGGCAACTGGCCATCATAGCAACGTCTTTGTCGGATGAGGGGCTTGTAGCAAACTAGCACGTTGTTATAGAGGCGGGGCATAGAGGACCTACAATATGTACAGTATTTGAAAAATAATTGTTTTTTGAACATTAAAGCATGTCAACAACATATTCTGTTACACCAAATACACAAAAGAATGATCTTTAAAATAGCATCATATGAACCCTTTAATAATAAAAGGGTTTGGCCAAAATAATGAACAATCTACTTGCCTCACGTCATTCCAAAATGAATTATCTGTGTATTTATAAACATTGCATCTATAAAAATAAATAAAAACACACACATAATAATATATATATATAATAATATAGATACAGTGGGTACGGAAGTATTTTCAGACCCCCTTAAATTTTTCACTCTTTGTTATATTGCTGCCATTTGCTAAATCATTTAAGTTAATTTTTTTTTCTCATTAATGTACGGACAGCACCCCATATTGACATAAAAACACATAATTGTTGACATTTTTGCTGATTTATTAAAAAGAAAAACTGAAATATCACATGGTCCTAAGTATTCAGACACTTTGCTCAGAATTTAGTAGAAGCACACTTTTGATCTAATACATCCATGAGTCTTTTTGTGAAAGATGTAACAAGTTTTTCACACCTTGATTTGGGGATCCTCTACCATTCCTCCTTACAGATCCTCTCCAGTTCTGTCAGGTTAGATGGTAAACGTTTGTGGACAGCCATTTTTTAGGTCCCCCCAGAGATGCTCAATTGGGTTTAAGTTAGGGCTCTGGCTGGGCCATTCAAGAAGTTGTTGTCACAGAGTTGTTGTGAAGCCACTCTTTTGTTATTTTAGCTGTGTGCTTAGGGTATTTGTCTTGTTGGAAGGTAAACCTTCGCCCAGTCTGATGTCCTGAGCACTCTGGAGAAGGTTTTCGTCCCGGATATCCCTGTACTTGGCCACATTCAACTTTCCCTCGATTGCAACCAGTCGTCATGTCCCTGCAGCTGAAAAACACCCCCACATCGTTATGCGCCACCACCATGCTTCACTGTTTGGGACTGTATTGGACAGGTGATGAGCGGTGCCTGGTTTTCTCCACACATACCTCTTAGAATTAAGGCCAAAAAGTTCTCTCTTTTTCTCATCAGACCAGAGAATCTTATTTTTTTCACCATCTTGGAGTCCTTCAGATGTTGTTTTTTTTAGCAAACTCCATGCGGCCTTTCATGTGTCTTGCACTGAGGAGAAGGCTTCTGTCGGCCACTCTGCCTAAAGCCCGACTGGTGGAAGGGCTGGCAGTGATGGTTGAGTTTCTCCACATTTCCCCGATCTCCCGACTGATCTCTGAGCTCAGACCACAGTGAACTTTGGGTTCTTCTTTACCTCTCTCACCAAGTCTCTTCTCCCCCGATAGCTCAGTTTGCTCTAGGAAGGGTTCTGGTCGTCCCAAACGTCTTCCATTTAAGGATTATGGAGGCCACTGTGCTCTTAGGAACCTTAAGTGCAGCAGAATTTTTTTTGTAACCTTGGCTATATCTGTGCCTTGCCACAATTCTGTCTGAGCTTTTCAGGCAGTTCCTTTGACCTCATGATCTCATTTGCTCTGACATGCACTGTGAAATGTAAGGTCTTATATAGACAGGTGTGAGGCTTTCCTAATCAAGTCCAATCAGTATAACAAACACAGCTGGACTCAAATGAAGGATAGAACCATCTCAAGGATGATCAGAAAAAAATGGACAGCACCCGAGTTAAATATACGAGTGTCACAGCAAAGGGTCTGAATACTTAGGACCATGTGATATTTCAGTTTTTCTTTTTTAATAAATCTGCAAAAATGTCAACAATTCTGTGTTTTTCTGTCAATATTGGGTGCTGTGTGTACATTAATGAGGAAAAAATAAATTAACTTAAATGATTTTAGCAAAGGCTGCAATATAACAAGAGTGAAAAATTTAAGGGGGTCTTAATACTTTCCATACCCACTGTATATACACATATATACATACATAGTCTATTATATTATATTATATTATTATTTAGTGCTGTCAATCGATTAAAAAAAAACAGAATTAATCGCATATTTTTCTGAAATTAATCGCGATTAATCCCACCTAAAATTAAAGTTTTTAAATATACTTTTATATTGCATTAATTTCACATTCAATCTTCAAATTAAATTAGAAACAACATAAATACAGTATATTTTAATATTTGTTTAATGGCATCTTTTTTTTTTATGACTGAAGGTGAGTATCACTGATACCAATAAAAACCTTAGACCAATAAAAAAATACTTCTACAATAATTATGCCCCCGCCCCTAATATTTAGCCAATGATTATAGCCATTCAACATTACCATATAATTGAGAGCTATCAATTTTAACATTTATTAGACTTTAAAAAATAACTTTTAATTTAAGTGAACTTAAAACAATCTTCATTTAAACCCATTATAATAAATGTCATATTACCTGTGCCCTTCAGCAGAAATATGCAGAAATTAAAATTGAAGTTATCAAACACTAAATTAAAAAGATGAATCCTTAAAGCTATAAAAGTTCTTTCTTACTCTTTTTTTCATATAAAATATAGACAATGCTTTCACAGTTTTAAGGCAGCTTTATTCGCCTTTTTGGTAACTTCATGACTTATCTGATCACGACATTGCATGCAAGTAGTTTATTTTGTGCTTTGATATGAAAGGATACAGGCTAAAGCGCACACCGGCGCCTTTGTGCGTGCAATTGAAGATCACACACTGCGAGCACAGTACTGGGTTTTCCGCACTCGCATTGACTCGCGCTGGCGCTGAAGTGAAGTGGGAGCGTGCGTCTGAAACGTCTCCCGTTCTCAGTCGTTCTGCGACTGGATAAATGCACTTCTTGTCAAGAGAAAATGTGACAGAAGCAGCAGTTGTGAGTGGGTGGCCAACCCTAGCCCTGCCCCTGCGTTAATTGCGTAATATTTTTAACGTGTTAAACTGAAAAAAGTAATTGCTTGCGTTAACGTGCTAATTTTGACAACACTAATATATATACACAATATATTACATATATATATATATATATATACATATATATATATACATTATATATATATATATATATTATATATTACACATCACAGACCACAACACATACCTTGTGTTTATAACAATATTAGAAATGTAATATGCACTACCATTCAAAAGTTTTTTAACAGGAAGTTTTTTGTTTTTTAAAGAATTCTCTTCTGCTCAACAAGCCAGCATTTATTTGATCCAAAATACAGCAAAAAAAAATGTTTACTATTTAAAATAACTGCTTTCTAATTGAATATATTTTAAAATGTAATTTAATTCCTGTGATGACAAAGCTGAATTTTCATCAATATTCAGACTTGGGTAGCAAAAGAATATATATAATTTCTAAAATATATTTGAAAATAAATATTGGTAAAATACACTCAAAAATAAAAATAAAATAACATTTTAAAGCTTTGTGTGATAAATTTACATTTTCTGAAAATACTGCCATCCACTGTTGCTGTCAACTCTCACATCAAAACACATACCAGGGGATTTCTGAATCATTAATGTCAGACTTGGCACTATTTAGTCAGTTTGTTGCTATTCAAACATGAAACCCACTGTATGGAAATGGAAGCGTGAACTTTGTCTAACATCTCCTTTTGTGTTTTAAAGAAGAAAGAAAAACCATACAGATTGGGAACATGAAGACAGATGATGACAGAATTGTCATTTTTATTTGATCTACCCCTTTAAAAGTCTCACGACCACTTGATTGCGATGAACGTACACACCTCTATGATGTACAGAACCACATTCTTGTAGAAGCAGTACAGGATACATTTGGTGACCCGGTTGTAACTCCAAGCCCCGTGAACCAGTAACAGCTTCTCCAGGTATGAGAACTAAAGAGAGAGCGGTTGAGAGAAGAATTAAGTTTGCCCGCAGGAACACATGTGAACCATTACTGCAGGAGCAGCTACCCAGATACAACAGCGCTGTGGGCAGAAGACTGCTTTGTGTTTTGTGTTGTGGTAGAGTAATTATGTTTTTAAAGATGAGATGTGTGTGTGTGACCGAGCCACAGAATAATGAATTACATGAGTGTGCTTGTGTCAGACCTGGGCTATAGAGTAGTCGGATGAGTTGGTGGCTTGCATGCCCTCGTTCCCGCTGATGCCCACTCCCACATGTGCCGTCTGTATCATGCCCACATCATTGGCTCCATCTCCGATAGCCAACGTGATGGCCTTCACATGCTTCTTCACCATATCCACGATCTCTGACTTCTGCAGTGGAGACACCCTGAAAGAAAAACATGACAAAAGTTACATCTAAGTACTATACAACTTTACAGTTTTCTCAAATATGCTTTATAATGTGTCTATAACGACTGAATCTGTTCATTAACGTGACAACATCATCAGACAGCAACAGACAAGTGTGAAATGACCAAGAGGTTTGGTGTCATGAACCACAAAGTGATTCCATTGGCTGAAAGAACTTTTAATGGGTACTCTATACAGTGCCTGATTAGAAATGTTTCAAAAATGTTTTATAATGCATGTTGTCTGAATCACCTTGTGCTTGATGCATGAGAACCAGTGAGGTTTGTTCTCTTGTGATCAAGTTTGTGTTAATCAATGTTTATAAGTGAATTAAAGCTTAAATTAAATCTGTTCATCACATTTCTTCAGAAGACTTGGATTAAACTGCTTGTTTCATATGGATTAACTTTACCATGTCTTTTCATACTATTTGATTCATGTACATTTTGATCGCATGGATTTGGATCAATCGATGGACAAAAATCATGAGAGAATATTACAAATATCTTCGCTGAATGAAAATCTTGAGTTTGGAACAACATCAGGTGAGAAACTGATGGCAGAATTCACATTTAAGGTTAACTATGCCTTTAACTTCTGTCACATATACCAATTATTTAAGTGGCAATTAATTATAAATTGTGAAATTAAATGCATCTTCATGTTTTTTGTCTTTTCCATGTTTCTAGCTTAGTATACTGTACCACTTAACCATTTCGTTTTTTTTACGTTTTAAAAGATATTTGGTGAATTGTTCCTAATTGTTCCATAACTACACACTTTGGGGAAAAATATTTTGACAAAAAATGTATGCCAAAGTTATAATAGTGCCATTTAAAAAAAAATTTATTTATTTATTTTATTGTTTACATATACCAAGGTATTTCTTAAAGTAAATGTGTTTTGGAACATTTTCATTTTATTTTTTAAATTTTATTTTAAAGGTTGTTTTTTTATTTTTTAAGTAAATGTGTTTTGGAACACTGAAATAACAGTATTTATTTATTTTATTTTTTACTTATACCAAGCTTGAAGTTTTGAAGTAAATGTGTTTTGGACCATTAATACATTACTCAGTCAGTACCAAAATATCAGGGTATAATAATATCATGATATCAACACAGCAAGCCCAGAAGACATCGAATCATGAAACTTCGTAGAAACAGAGAAGCACAATATAATCTCCCTATGGAAGGTGTTGGATGTGATTTCCAAGAAAAATGAATGATCACAGACATACATTAACATTAATTCATTTAGCAGTTGTTACCCAACAAATGAGAAATGCTGCAACAAATACTTAACCTAAAGGAGACGTAACATTAGAAGTGCTGCAAATACAAAGTTTCTAAAAAATTGGCCAGAAAAGTGCGAGCTAGTAGAGACGTATGATCACCCTAATAGCACGGGCATGGTATACTCATAAAAATCCAAAATCGAAAAGACAAATCCTCCCCAAAGCACTTTCTCTTGTCATTTTATTGATCGATTCCACCCTTTTTCCAAAATAACTCTATACCTCACAAAATCACAGTGAGCCGGAGGGGAGATCAGAGGCAGTAGGCAGATGAAAGGCTGGTTAATGTTCTTCATGGTGGAATTGAGCAGAAAATAAGAAGGTTAAAGCAGCTCTTTAAACAAACAGAGTGTGAACTCAGGAAACCATGCATGGAGCGCACACACACAGATGAAAACTTTCTCTTCAACACACACATTTGTGTTCCTCTCTGCTGGTTGTCTGTGGATTTGTGCGGTTAGGGACAGTGTGGGGGGGTGCTGGAAGGGTTGGTTCAGTCGGTTTGTAGGGCCTTGGAGACCACAGTCCGGATATGGGCTTCATGCAACAGCAAGTCAATTACTCCCTCTCACACATGGAAACACACTTTATTATCGAATCAGAACTGTCTGAAACTTACAGCACGCTTATTTATATTCAGATTATGTTCTGATATTTACAGTATTCAACAATGTGATGTGAATGACTGCATTGTCTACCTGTGTGTGAGTGTATAATGACAGTGAGTCATTAGTTTGACATTTGCACAGAGCTCAGTATATTACATTACCTCTGCACAGCCTCTCTGTTCTGGGAGCCAAGCGCTTATTTTCACCCGTTATTTAGTCACCCAGGGCAAGACACAACCTTTCATAAGGACGCACACACATGCACATCCACACAGAGTAAAATCTCTCATTTTGAGAAATAAAGGTAGGGGTTATTTTTTGGGGTTTACATGCACACACACACACAGCTGTTCAGTGCTAATGCTTGAATGAATACCCAAAATAAATTAAAACCCCAGAGAAGATCTCTTTAATATTTTAAATGATTCTCCCAGACAACAATGCAATTATATGATGAGCAAACTGAGACTTATGCTTATGAAGTTATTACTTTTTTTTAATCAATCTGAACTCAAATATTTCTATTTAAATTAGATTAATGTTATACCTCTACATTCACATTAACTATATTAACTTTTACCATAACTGCATTTTTCTTGTATGTAGCTAAAGATGTAGGGAAAAATGTATATAAAATAGAATTATAAAATACACAGTATGTTGTAAATATATAAAGAATATTTTTATATTACCAACTATAAAAAAAAACAAAAAAAAACAGTATGGCGTGTAATAATTATAAGAATAATTAATGTATAGATAGATATTTCAATCTACATACACAGCATAAAAAGTTGATATTTATTTATTTAAATATTTCTGTGTAAATAAATAAAAGTAAATTACGAAAGCCTGTTTCCACCACTAAATAAAAAATAAAAAAAGGTAATCACGACTTTTTCTCTCACAATTCTGTCTTTTTTTCCTCAGAATTGTGAGATATAAACTCACAATTGCGAGTTATAAAGTAAGAATTGTGAGACAAACTCGCAATTCTAAGAAATAAACTCACAATTCTGAGAATAAACTTGCAATTATGAGAAATAAATTCAGAATTGCGAGATACAAACTCACAATTTAAAAAATTTTTTTATTGAAATATCTCGCAATTCTGACTTTATAACACGCAATTGTGAGTTATAAAGTCAGAATTGCATAATATAAACACGCAATTGCGAGTTATAAAGTCAGAATTGCATAGTATAAACACGCAATTGCGAGTTATAAAGTCAGAATTGCAAGATATAAACTCGCAATTCTGACTTTTTTTCTCAAAAAGAACATATCAGTCTTTTTTCCCCTTAGAATTGGACTTTATAACTCGCAATTCTGAGAAAAAAAAGTAAGAATTGTGAGAAAAAAAGTCAGAATTTCGAGTTTATATCTCACAATTCTGACTTCATAACTCGCAATTGATTGTGTGTATCACACAGTTCTGAGAAAAAAACTCAGAATTGTGCGATAAAAAGTCACAATAACCTTTTTTTATTCAGTGGAGGAAATGGGCTTCCATAGTAAATAAATAACAATATTATCAACTACTTTTATTCCATCAAAATTCAATGGAAATTCAGTAGATCAATAAGATAGATATAAATAAAACAATAATTAAATAAAAAAAGTATATGTACACACACATCAAAAAATAAATAAATACATATATTTTATGTATACAAACTTCCACACACACACTCTATCATATTGTGAGTGAGATGCCGATATAAAATTGTACTGCCATGTCTCTGCTGATTGTATTTATATTTCTCCAAAAGAACTGACATAAATAACATTTTCCTCTGAGTTTATCATTAGTGTGTTTATAAATGCAATGATGTTAATACATTTGTGAGGATTTTTGTGTGTGTTTCGGTCTATATACAGTACCTGCAGCAGATAACGGCCTTGCAGGACAGCGCGAGGTCGAGGAAGGCCTGACGCACTTCGAAAGAGAGGGCGTATTTGAGCGTCTGTCCATCTATGATGAGTGCTAACTCATTTTCCTTCCTCAGACTGTCACCCAGCGAGGAGCAATGAGCTGTAAGTGTGGCCCTGGTTGCCTGGGGGGCAAGAAAGGGAGAAAATTTATGACCACACACACTAAAAACCCATAAACACACACATAACAACACATACACATTTGTCAGTTTTACAGTTTAATTTCTATTCCATGTCCATTGCTATATAAAACCACTTCAATCCTTCCTGAGAAACATGCCAGCACACATTTATTTCCCTAACAGTACACTTCACACACTTCTCACGCACACACATGTATAACACACACATATCAGAGCAAGAGCGTAATGCCAAAGGAAGTTGTAGGGGATGTTTTAAGTGGTGTCATTGGGGCTGTTAGCGCCACAATCTCTCACACACACACACACACACACACACATACACCCACACACACCTGTTACACATCATCCTGTCACCCGAGACAATCTAAGCCCTTAAAGGACTCAAAAGCATGAACTGTTGGCCAACAAGAACTTTATATGGGCAGAGAGAAAGAGAAATATGATAAAGTAGGAAGGAAAGGAAAGGTTGTCAAGAACTAAATGCCAGCTAGTTAGCATTTTATAAAAAAAAAAAACTATGTCCATATTAAGATAAGTAGTCAAAAGTGTGTGTGCATGAATGCATATATGAGACAAAAAGACATGGAGAGATAAAAAGAGAAGGTGAAATATGTGCGTGCGTGTTTATTGAATTGTGGTTGCAGGCGGTTTCTGATTGAGATCTTGATAATGGGACAGAGTCACTAATAGAGAAAACAAACATCCTTCAATCTGTAACAAGAACCATGTGGATGACGCAGCACGCAACGAGGCACGGCGTTGGCGGCCACACACGCATATACACACAAACATACATGAACGCAGCTGTTGAAGTCTCTGTCAGCGCTACGACAGCCTTCGTGTAACACAGAGGATGAATTCACTCCATACTGCCGAGTCAACTCTAATCAATATCTTGCTGAAGCTATCGCTCTGCTCCAAAACTCAGCGAGCTGCCTATACAAGTAGTATTTTAGGGCATAATATGTGCACTTTATCCCAGAATGCACTGTGCTGTCCTTGTAAATGGTGCTTAATTGTACCGAATGTACACTTGCAGTGTATTTCGAATCTTAAAAAGTATGTTTTTGAAAGGGATAGTTCACCTTCAGTTACTGGTCCCCATTGACTTCCATGCATGAGAAAAAAAAACACTATGCAAGTCAGTGGGAACCAACTAAAAGTGAACTATCCCTTTAAGACCACTTGCAGATAAAAAAAAATATATACTGGAAATAAAACGCCACTTAAGTGTACTTTCATGACTTAATACACTTAAGAACACTTTTTAAAAATGTACTTTGTAATAATGCAAAATGTAAAGTTTTACTTTAAAATAAACTTTAAATTATTGTTTTAATAGCGTTTTATCGTGCTTTGAAGTACACTTAATTTGATTGTTAGTGTTGACTAACAAACTAAAGCATATGAAAAGCATTTGAATATAATTCAATAATCAATAATTTAAAGTAAATATAGTTTAAATGTATTATTAATTTGTAATTACACATTAAATGTGTAATTACAAATATATTTAAAAACATGACAGAATAAGTTGTACAGAGGGAATTCCAGTAAGGTTTATTGTAGTTTACCATAAATGCTTTCAAACAATAGATTTGACAATATAATTTTATATAGAAATAAACAATAGAAACAGAAATTTTAAATAAATTTAAACAGAAATTAATTTGTTGTAACATCATGAAATTTAATTTATGTAAATAACATTCATTTCTCAAAACATTATATTCAGTTTGCACTTAAGTATATAATTTTAAAGTAAACTAAGTATATTAATAACCAAGTACTCCTTTTGAAAGTATGTACTTTTTCTTTCAACACTGAAAATTATTGCTAAAAATAGCCCATACAAATTGGTTATTTTATTTATTATCTGCCTGTATTTGTATGCTTATAATGATTATTGAATTGTTAGCTAAGGAACATGCTAATATCAGACTCTATTGAAACTAATCACAAGTTAAGACTCCTGTGTTTAGGCGTTCCAAGGTGGTTAGGATGTTCCCTCAGAGGCAGCTGCCTATGTAGGCAGGGGAGAGAGGTTTTGGGAAACGGTTTATAGCAGAACTGAGATCAGCCATCAAGATTCCTGAGTAACTAGAGCTCATCTCCTCTCCTCAGCTCAACCCGAACATGTTTGGCCTGTTAATGTGTGTGTGTGTTTATCTTTTCATTCAGGAATTCCTGTTTGCTTTCACCTTTCCTGGGAAAGCATGAGGGAAAGAAAAACAGAAACGTAATGGAAGAATTAAGACTGATTATGGATCAAGGGAGTGCTGAAAGTCAAGGGAGTGCTGAAAGTCAAAGCATTTGTGCGTATGTGTGTGTCTTAGTGTATAAACGGTGGCCTAAGAAAACTGCTACTGGTAATTCATTACCAACTAAATTTCCCAGTTTATTATTAAAGACAGCTCTTTCTTTTCCGCTCTCTCTCTCCATTAGACACTCACGGCTGGTTCGATTTAGTATTAACTGCTGAACTTCAGACAGGATGCGTCAATGTCTCTCTCCAGGGTGTGAGTTTATAAATCTTCATCTGGGACTAACAGGACTGTTTGCATATCTTATTTATTTAACAATTAAATGACCACATTAATGATCTCCGAAATGTTTGTGTATGTGTTTGTGTGCGTGTGAGCAATTAGCTTCGAGTTGCAGTAAACATCGTAATACTCCAACACAGAGGTGCTAATAAGCTGGAAGAACGTGCCAGTCAAACCTCTCGCTATCACGGCTGCCAGCCCCGTGTCCATGGGAACCGCTAACAGTCACCAAAACTTAATCCCATGACAAACAACACACTGAACACAGAATTGATCCTGCATTACTCAATACATACAGTTTCATACAGACTATAACCATGAAATTACTTAAGAAAAGCAAAAACAAACAAATAAATTCATAGAATTAGAAAATACTGTACTAGGAAAACTTACACTAACATTAAAACAGTAAACACCTAATACTGACATTGTAACTACATTATTCTGGAGGCAAAATGAATTGACAGTATTGGGGTTTGTTTTTAATAAAATGGTAAAACTTAACTAAGTATTTATATATATTTTATATACATATACATATACAGGGCCTAAAACTAACATTTTGCCACACCTACCAATGGCCGGTGACATGATAAAATTTACAGGCCAAAAAGTTATTTTATCGGCCATGAAACTCTTTTTGCAAAAACAGGCTGTTATTACTACTACAATGTTTATGTAAACTACATATTTACAATGTTTTTAATTTGTCCTGCTGGTGCATTTCCCCCCAATTTTACCTATTAATTATAGCCATTCAACATTACAGTATAATTGAAAGTCATTATTTTTAACATTTAATAGGCTCTGAAATATAACAACTTTTAATTTAAGTGATTTTAAAACAATCTTCACAAACTATATGCATAAACTATACATATTAATCTTTATTCAAGCTACAAAAGTTAATCAGCATGAGTGATTTCTCTTTTTCTTTTGTTCTTTGATTTACATCAATGACAGACTTCAGCAGGGTCACTTTAAAATCAGCGCTGTCGCTTTAAAACCTGATGCATATGACGCGGATCTGACACATATCCGATTTTCTCCCAACTCTTTACGGTCATTTAAGACTTTATAACTCATTTAAGACTACGTTTAGAAGGTAACTCGCCAAAACCACGCATTTTGACATAATTGTGTGTGCTTTCGTGCATTGAAGTGCTACTGGTGAGCTGTCTGAAGCGGCTCAGTGTATGCGTACAGCCGAACGCGCAGCCTTTCAAACTATACTTCACTGCACCGTTTAGGCGGCGTAACCCCAGGTATGTGTCGCCACATTCTCGGGTTATGAAGAATAAAGATGGGAAAAGTTAATCTTCCGAAATGAAGAAGTAAAATCTTCTCAGGTAAAAGTTATTAAAACCGTGTCTAGGGACAAGCGAGCCATCACACTGCTCTGACCTTATCAGTCCGTTTGTATCCTATTATTTGATTCGCTCTTGTCGCTTATGACAGAACAGCTAACCAATCATGATGATCTTGTCTTCGGAAAAGATCATTTTATTCGCTTAAGTCAGAAACAGCGCTACTGGTGTGTGTACGTACATACATACATACATACCACATACACACCTACACACACACACACACACACACACACACCCACACACACACATACACCACACACAGGGCCTAATAATATTATATATCCAGAGTGCATATCAATAAATTAGAATGTCGTGGAAAAGTTTTTTATTTATTTCAGTAATTCAACTCAATTTGTTAAACTCGTGTATTAAATAAATTCAATTTACACAGACTGAAGTAGTTTAAGTCTTGGTTCTTTAATTGTGATGATTTGGCTCACATTTAACAAAAACCCACCAATTCCTATATAAAAAAATTAGGAATATGGTGAAATGCCAATCAGCTAATCAACTCAAAAACACCTGCAAAGGTTTCCTGAGCTTTCAAAATGGTCTCTCAATTTGGTTCACTAGGCTATACAATCATGGGGAAGACTGCTCATCTGACAGTTGTCCAGAAGACAATCAAATCATTGACCCCCTTCACAAGGAGGCTAAGCCACAAACATTCATTGCCAAATAAACTGGCTGTTCACAGAGTGCTGTAACCAAACATGTTAACAGAAAGTTGAGTAGAAGGAAAAAGTGTGGAAGAAAAAGATGCACAACCAACAGAGAGAACCGCAGCTTTATGAGGATTGTCAAGCAAAATCGAATTCAAGAATTTGAGTGAACTTCACAAGGAATGGAATGAGGCTGGGGTCAAGGCATCAAGAGCACCACACACAGACGTGTCAAGGAATTTAGCTACAGATGTCGTATTCCTCTTGTTAAGCCACTCCTGAACCACGTCAGAGGCGTCTTACCTGGGCTAAAGAAAAGAAGAACTGGACTGTTGCCCAATGGTCCAAAATCCTCTTTTCAGATGAGAGCAAGTTTTGTAATTCATTTGGAAACCAAGGTCCTAGAGTATGGAGGAAGGGTGGAGAAGCTCATAGCCCAAGTTGCTTGAAGTCCAGTGTTAGTTTCCACAGTCTGTGATGATTTGGAATGCAATGTCATCTGCTGGTGTTGGTCAATTTTGTTTTTTGAAAACCAACGTCACCGCACCCGTTTACCAAGAAATTTTGGAGCACTTCATGATTCCTTCTGCTGACCAGCTTTTTGAAGATGCGGATTTAATTTTCCAGCAGGATTTGGCACATGCCCACACTGCCCACAAAAGCACCAAAAGTTGGTTAAATGGCCATGGGGTTGGTGTGCTTGACTGGCCAGCAAACTCACCAGATCTGAACCCCAGAGAGAATCTATGGAGTATTGTCAAGAGGAAAATGAGAAAACAAGAGACCAAAAAATGCAGATGAACTGAAGGCCACTGTCAAAGAAACCTGGGCTTCCCTACCACCTCAGCAGTGCCACAAACTGAACACCTCCATGCCACGCCGAATTGAGGCAGTCATTAAAGCAAAAGCAAGCCTACCAATATTGAGTACATGTACAGTAAATTAACATACTTTCCAGAAGGCAAACAATTCACAAAAAATGAAGTATTCTAATTGTTGAGATAGTGGATTGGTGGTTTTTGTTAAATGTGAGCCAAAAATATCACAATTAAAAGAACCAAAGACTTAAACTTACTTCAGTCTGTGTGCATTGAATTAATACACGAGTTTCACAATTTGAGTTGGAATTACTGAAAAAATGAACTTTTCCACGACATTCTAACTTATTGAGATGCACCTGTATGTATGTATGTATACAGTGGTGTGAAAAAGTGTTGGCCCCCTTCCTGTTTTTTTTTTATTTTTTTGCATATTTGTCACACATAAAAGATTCAGATAATCAAACCAATTTAAATATTACTCAAAGATAATGCAAGTAAATACAAAAAAATAATATTAAATGATGATTTCATTTATTAAGGAAAAAAAGCTGTCCAAACCTGCCTGGCCCTACGTGAAAAGTAATTGCCCCCTAAATCTAATAACGGGTTGTGCCACGCTTTGCAGCAACAACTGCAATCAAGTGTTGATTGCATAACTAGCAATGAGTCTTTCACATCACTGTGGATTCATTTTGGCCCACTCTTTTTTGCAGAATTGTATTAATTCAGCCACATTGGAGGATTTTCAAGCATGAATGGACTGTTTAAACATCTCAATCAGATTTAAGTCCGGACTTAGATTTGGCCACTCCAAAACCTTAATTTAGTTTGTCTTGAGCCATTCAGAGGTGGACTTGATGGTGTGTTTTTCATCATTGTCCTGCTGCAGAACCCAAGATCGCTTCAGCTTGAGGTCACAAACAGATGGCCGGACATTCTCCTTCAGGATTTTCTGATAGAGAGCAGAATTCATGGTTCCGTCAATTATGGCACGTTGTCCAGGTCCTGAAGCTGCAAAGCAGCCCCAGACCCTCACACTACCACCACCATGTTTGACTGTTGTATGATGCTCTTTTTATGAAATGCTGTGTTGGGGGGGTTTTTTTTTTTTTTACCACCAGATTACGGGGACACACCCTTCCAAAGTTCAACTGTTGTCTCATCAGACAACAGAATATTTGCCCAAAAGTCTTGGGAATAATCAAGATATGTTTTGGCAAATGTGAGATGAGTCTTTGTGTTCTTTTTGGTCAGCAGTGCCTTTTGGCTTGGAACTCTCCCATGGATGCCGTTTTTGCCAAGTCTCTTTCTTATTGTTGAATCATGAACATCTGACCTTAATTGAGGCAAGTGAGGCCTGCAGTTCGTTAGATGTTGTTCTGGGTTCTTTTATGACCTCCTGGATGAGTCGTCGTTGTGCTCTTGGAGTAATTTTGGTTGGCCGGCAACTCCTGGGAAGGTTCACCATTGTTCCAAGCTTTCTCAATTTGTGGATAATGGCTCTAACCATAGTTCGCTGGAGTCCCAAAGCCTTAGAAAATGCTTTATAATCCTTTCCAGACTGATAAAAGTCAACTGTTTTGATTCTCATCTGCTCTTGAATTTCTTTAGATCACGGCATGAAGTGTTGCTCTTTAAGCATGCTTCACTTTGTCAGACCGGTTCTATTTAAGTGATTTCTGATTCAACAGGTCTGGCAGTAATCAGCCTGGGTGTGGCTAGTGAAATTTAAATCAGCTTTCTAAAATAATGTGGTTAATTGCAGTTCTTTCATGATTTAAAAGGAAGGGGCAATTAATTTTTCACGTAGGGCCACGTAGGTTTGGACAACTTTTTTCCCTTAATAAAATAAATAACAATTTAAAAACTGCATTTTGTATTTAATTGCATTATCTTTGTGTAATATTTAAATTTGTTTGATCTGAAACATTAAAGTGTGAGAAACATGCAAGAAAATAAGAAATCAGGAAGGCGGCCAACACTTTTTCACACCAATGTATATATATATATATATATATGTATATGTGTGTGTATATGTATATCTATATATATATATATATATAGTAGTGTGGCAACGAATGAAAATGGTTACATTTTTAAACAACGAATTAAACGCCATGATTTTCTGCGATTAATCACGATTAATCGCATTATGCAAAAAATTAAATAATGAATTCAAAAGTAGTGTATTGCGTACTTTTATTTTAAAAGTACTGCTGTATGAACAAAAGTGCAATAACATTTGTTTTGCAAACACTTTAAACAAATAAGGTATTTTTTACCGCAGTATTCCTTTTACATAGCCTAGTAGCAGTTAAAATATTTATTGTAAATCTCAACTTAAACATTAATGTAATCAAATTAAACATAAAACCAAAGCTATTTGTCACTGCCAGGGCATTAACGTTTTTATAGAAAATATTTTATAGTTTGTTATAGAAAAACAAGTAATGCTCGTAGTCCAGAGCCTCGATCATAACATTATAACAGGCACCTTCCGAGTAGAAATCTGCACGATCGCGGGACCCAACGCAGCAGAGTGCGGTGCGGGACAACATTTGATGGGCGAGTGCGGGTGCGGGCGGGTAGAGACTTGTGTGTGCGGGATGCGGGAGAATAAGGGTGTACACACACTAGGCGTTTTGTGCCCGAGCGCGTTTGACCCCAAAGCCCGGTTCGTTTGACTAGTGTGATGGCTCCGTGCCGGTTCGTTTAGCCGGCCCTGGCTCTGTTGGAAGACATGGGCCAGTACACGGTTCAGTTGGGCTCGGTGCTTTATGCATGTAGTACTGGAGTGCGGAACTTCTAATACGTGCAGCATGATTGCGTGAACATTTCTTAGCGGCAAAATTGATAGATCTGTGTGATAGATCTGTAAAGCAATATATTGTGAGAAGGCCGTGTGTTACAAATTAATTGCAAATATATAATTGCATTATAGATGTTTTATCAGTGGGTATTTTTTGATGCGTTTAAAGGTGTGAAATGGCAATCAAAAATGCTTCATTTTTTTAAATGTCTAAACTAAAATGAACAAAAGATTAACCCATTACTTAAAATATCTAGGGTATTAATTATAAATAATTAAATGTATAAAACAATCAAACAAACACTCCCAGGGGTTTAAAAGGCACAATATGTAAGATTTTTTTATTAAAATATCCAAAAACCACTAGAACAGTGTTATATATTTTGCTGACTTGTGTACTTACATTATCCCAAATGTTTCGAAGAATGTTTAAATCCAGAGAAATAAGCAATTTAAACTAGTGACACGGACCGTGTACTACAGTGTCATTGTGTAGCCTGCCAATGACATCATAACCCCTCGATTTCCGTTTTGTTTTGTAGAAAACATGGAAAGACCAAAGACGCTTTAATATGTTGTGCGTTTTAATAGACCGGTGATGACCGCACAGAGTAGCATTATAACAGAACTTTCAAATGTATCAAGTATGATAAAACAGCGCTGCATTTTCCCCACATACACACGACAGGAAGGAGCAGAAGCGGTCGACTGTGGCATAATAAAAGCTCCGCTGCTTTCGAGCCGTGTGTCACACTCGTTCAGAGGCCTCGTTTCGCTTCGAAGGCTTTCAGCATCACCCTGCTTCATTCTACTACGTTAATAACTCATTAGCTCATCCATGAACATGATTCCTGCCCGAGTCCCGTCGGACTGCATCGGCTGTGGGGATGAAGACGACAACTCCCATGATTCCACACTCAGTCACGGCGTTATCAAACTACGCCTTTGTCCCTTTGTTTATTTTGAATACGCACCCTCTAGCGGAGAAAATTACATATTGTGCCTTTAAAGAACCAAAAAAAACAAAGTGTGGAACCCGTGATATATAGTATGCAAGACTAGTACTAGTGTCTCCCAAATGATGAGAGATGCGAGTGTGTTGGATGAGTTCAGGTGGTGATGAGTTCTAAAGAGATATTTGATTGACAGGATGGGATGACTGGACAGAGACTATTGGACAGCTGCTGGTGATGCACAGACGACGCCCCCATGTTTCACTGTCACTCTGTAATTTCTACTGAGACCTCTTGCTTGGAAATCCTGATGAGGCACTCTAGAGAAAACAAGTGTTTTACCCATTAAGGACTCATTTCGACTCCAGACTTCCCCTATTTGGGATGTGCTGTATATTTTTCTATGTCATTCCCTGACATATATCAGAAATGAATGTATTTCATGATCCAAGCAAAATGTTATTTTCTGTACGTCTTTGTGCTGGGAACTGAATAGAGTACATGTTCTCACAAACACACATACATTTATAGAAAACACTACTGTACAAGCGCACACACTCACAAACAGACACACACATTGCAGCTTTGTTGTGTTCTCAGGTTCCTGCGAAAGGGATCTTATCACATTTATATTTAGAATAGAGAGAAAGGCCCCTTTGGTGTTACATATCACAGATCACATTCTCCATTCATAGAGAAATCTCACACACACACACACACAAGTGAGTGAGTGAGACATTAAGGCCAACTGCTGTGACATGACAGGTCACCTTATCTGTTCAAAGGCAGTGTAGCAACAAGGCAGTTCATAAACTGAGGTTGGTCTCTCTCACTCTCTCTCACACACACATTTTAACAAATTATTTAAAGGGGTCATATGATGTTGCTAAAACGAACATTATTTTGTGTATTTGGTGTAATGAAATATGTTTATGCGGTTTAAGGTTCAAATCATCAGTGGGATGATTTGAACCTTGAACCTTTCAATATAAAAAAAAACTTACAGTCTGTGAGTCAGAACAGCCGCATTGTAGTCTACTCTACCAGGATCAGGAAACAGTCCTCCATAAAATGTGCTGCACACATCTGAATATTTGGGTGTTCTGGAACAGTGTTGTAAATACAACTTAACCACTGATTTCTAGTCGTGTCCTTTTTTGGAAGGCCAAACAAAGTAGTTTCGCTTTCACAATGAAACAGCGTCACACACGGCGGGCTAGAGTGAGCAGAGGCCAAGGGCTAGAGTGAGGAACGGCCGGAGGGCTGGTGAGTGGAGGCCAGTGGGCTTGAGAATAGCGCGGCCGGTGGATTCGACGAAGGAGAGTCCGGAGGGATTGCGGCAACCACATTTGACGACCCTGGGCTGGACTCCACTTCGTCCACGGTGAAAACAAAAAAAAAAAGCCGATCCGGCGATCCACAGTGCGAAGTTGATGTATTTCCTCAGCGACCAGCATGGATCAGCTCCAGGCATGACGAAGCAGATATCGTCCTCTTTTGGAAGGCCAAACAAAGTAGTTTCGCTTTCACAACGAAACACAGCGTCTCCACGACATGGCGGCGGCAACAACAAAACTACAGCGAGAATAAAAGCTACGCCTTCTTTCTCTGCGTGAAATTTGGGAGGTGTTATGCAAATCTTCCCACATTGTGACATAGTCATGTGGGGGCGTGTTTAAATGAGGCTTTTAGGAGGGTGTGGAAAAAGTCTTAACTTTTATAAAGAATATCTCTTTGGGTTGGAGACTTTAGTCTTTGCAACTTCACAGATCTTAACTATTCACAAACAGCTTGTAAACTCAAGAGAAAGGAAAAGTGAAATGCATCACTGAACCCTTTAAGTCATGTGATTTTTGGTTTCTTGGGTACAGGGATGATGGTGGAACATTTGAAACAGGAGGGGACTACACACAGCTCCAGGGATCTGTTCAATGTGAAGATGGATTATAGCTGGACAGCACAGGCTTTGAGGCAGGCTGGAAAGACACCATCTTGGCCTTAGGCTTTCCTTATCTTCTGCTTTCTGAAAACTTTGCGTACATCGTCTTCACAGATCTTGAGTGCAGGATGAGAAACAGCAGGGGGGATGGAGGGGGAGGGTGTTGATGGCTGTGCTGTGAGACTGTCGGAGTGGGGTGTGGGGTGTTAGACCAGTCTTTTGCTTTTCAAACCTGCAGTAAAACTCGTTCAGGTCTTCAGCCAGTTGTTGATTGGCCTCAGTGCTGGGGGAGGGGGTCTTGTAGCTGGTGATGGCTTTCAGGCCATTCCACACTGATGTAGAGTCGTTGCTTGAGAACAGTTTTTTTAGCTTTTCAGAGTAGTTTAACTTTGCCACTCTTATCTCCCTATTCAGTGTGTATTCGGCCTGTTCGTACAAAGCTTTGCCCCCACTCCTGCAGGCATCCTCTTTGGCCTGGCAAAGCTGTTTGAGTTTTGCACTGAACCAAGGTTTGTCGTTGTTAAATGTTAAATAAGTCCTGGTGAGAACACACATGTCCTCACAGAAACTGATGTTGGACGTCACGGTGTCAGTAAGCTCGTCCAGATCAGTAGCTGCAGCCTCAAAAACACTCCAATCAGTAAGTTTGAAGCAGGCCTGTAAATCCCGTTCTGCTTCAACAGCCCATCTCTTTACAGTTCTTACTACAGGTTTAGCAGATTTGAGTTTCTGCCTGTAGGCTGGTAGAAGATGAACCAAACAGTGATATCACACAGGAAGTTTCACTTCATGAAGTTTAAAGGAACGGTTCACCTAAAAGTTCCACTATTGCCATAAGTTAATAGAAACACAAAGTCTAAACAGGGGAAAAAATCCCATCACAAGGCTTTTGACTTGGAATACAGCTCACAAGTCATATCGACCACATTTATGATATTAAGTTTTTTTTAGAAGTCACTATGAACTGTTATAGTATAGGAATAGTTGCATGAACCGTAAAAATGATCACCTTTTGCAATTCACTGACAAAATAACCTCATACAAGTATACAACAGCAACCTATGAGAAAGTACTAACAGAATTTTCATTTTAGTATGAACTACCCCTTTAAATGCCAGAAACAGCCCCAAGCTTATAAAACAAACAAACATGTGGATACCTGTGTGATACCTGGCCCCCAAATAGTGTGCGTGACAGAGAGATTTCGATCACATGTCAGTGGTCTTGCGCATGTGCTGACCTTAGTACTGTGTATAGTATTTGTATTACACAAAGTGAACGGCAAAGAGGAGCACAAACTATGTGTATATGATTAATGATGACTACAGTGAGTGTGTTTGTGTAAGTCATGTAATACATGCAGTGTGACAGCAAACGTGGAACGCAGCCTATCAGAAAGATCAGACAGACAGCTGTGTGTGTGTGTGTCTGGGAAAGTAAGAGCGAATACGTGTGGGCCATGGAAAGAATATGTGCGACAAAGGAAGGAGGCAGAGAAAATGTTTGGGTAAGAATGCCTCTGTGTGTTACAAGGACACCAGCTGTCTGAATGGGACCGTGTGTGTGTCAAAGCAGAGTGACAGATGGAAATTGTCACAGAGTCTGAGTCAAAAGCCATCATGTTTACCCAGGAGGCTTTGCTGGCAGAATTTGTTTTGACGAGATTGAGCACCAAAAGGAGATCGTGTTACTCCTCACCCCAGACACACACTTACGCTCGAACACACTCTAATGCACACACTGTTCCTGTAAATTTGGGAGCCGCTGACAGATGGAGGAGGAGTTGTGTGACAGGAGAGACAGAGAAAATTGACCAATCACACCATCAACAATGATCAACTTATTTGTGCATTATACAGATGACAGACAGAAAGAAAGGAAGAAGACATGAAGGAGTGTGATGTGTTGGCCCAACTGTGCTTTACACGAAGCGGCAGCTGACACACACACACACACACTCCATATCTTCCACACAAACACACAGCTGTGACATTAGGCTCACCCCAGCAGTGTCTGAGGTATTGTGGGTTATTTTAAGAGCTTGGTAAGATAAGAAAGAATTCTTTTGGAGATTTTAACCAAGGCTAAAGCTGCCCATCTCCACAAAACGCCAGTCTTTAACTATGCTTTTTTTTACTAGCTGCATAATACGTACAAATAAAAGGCCATTAAACACTAATTCAATAAATCCCATAATGTGGTTGGACAATTCTCAAAAGCACAATATTGATTACTGCAAATTGCAGCCCATTAGAGGCAGAACAAAAACAACACTATCATTTATTAATCGCCATCCACTGCAACCGCAAAAACCTGTTGCCAGGCCGTAGGCTTCAGATTGAGCCAATTAGGCCTGTTCACACCAAGTATGAATTTTCTCCACATTTTTTTACATAAAAAAACATGGTTACATGGCAAGTAAAAAGTTAATATACACTTATAAACTAGATCCATTCCTGGACGCTGATTGGTCAATTCATCATAGCTAAAATAAGTAGAAATTTTTTTAAATATTTTGCAGTATTATCTTAATATAAAATTATATTCAATATTATATTTGATGGCTTGTTTTACTGTATTTTTGATCAAATAAATGCAGCCTTGCTGACACGAGGACTTTTTTTTTTTTACATAAAACATACTTTTCTTGTGATTTTTATGTACACTAAAATTGTTTTATGTACAAAAGCAAGTTGGAAATTATATAGCTATAATGTAACTTCATAAATTCATGAACATACTGCTGCTGAAAAATAATGCCATACCAAGCAAAACATTACTGACAGAAGCATGTTTTTTAACATGTTCTGACTAATGCTAGGGGTAAGTAAAACTAAAAATCGATACAATCTTTTTTTAATCACATGCAACATTCGGCACTCATGCAAACTCTTGCTTCTCATCTGAAAATTATTCTGTGGGTTTGATATAAGCAATCTGATGCTACCGAAGGGGCATTAATACCCTTTAGCCATAATTATATTTACAATATAGCATGGCCTCTTAAAAGTCTCTATCCAACAACAACAACTATCCAACTTATCTGAACATACTGTTTTCATTTCACAGACACAATAACTGGAAACAAAATGGTCCAATAATCTGGCAACAGTGTTTTTACAAACCATTATCAATGTTTCATTCTAAACAGGCAAATGTCTGAAAAAAAGAACAGTCATGAATCCTGCTACTTCCCATGAGCCTTTGTTTCCAGTACTCAGTCTGCGTCTGTCTGTGTGTGTGTGTGGTGTGTGGTGTGTGTGTGTGTGTGTGTGTGTGTTATGCACGCTTGTGGCGAGATGCTCGCTGTCTGGCAGACTGTTAGAGATCTGAGACTTTACAAGCTCCCTAGTATGACTATCTTTGCCTGGAAGTAATTAACCTTGCATGTGTGAGAAAAATAGAGAAGTCGACGAAGTGGAGAGTAGTTGAAAAAAATTTACGAAAACATTATTAAAGAGACACAATAAAATTGATAGCTAGTCACCTTTTAAAACTGGAATGATGAAGCATTTTTACTTCAAAATCATTCTAGAGAACAGAAACATTCCTCTAATTGAAAAATCACCTGTGTGTGCTTTTCAGCTTTTTCTCATGCGCTTTTATATCATAACATATACGAGTGCGTGTTCTGCTCATATGTGTCTCCATACGATCCATCACGCTTTCATCATGTTCTCAATGATGACACCAGACACCTTAATTACCTTCACCTGTACGAGAACAAAGACACACACTTCCATCACCTGTCCACACCCAGTGTCCTCCAGAGACAGCCTGAGAACACTTACCAACACACACACATATAAAAGCACAATATGTACTCACATCTAGGGAATCTTCATTGACGATGATGAGGGACATGCCATGTGACACCAGCCTACAGGAGTAACCTGAGACACAGTGGAGAGTTACAGTAGAGGCGTTACAGCAAGCCACACACACACACCCCAACAACAACTTAACCTCTTTGTATATCTGTCATTACCCACTAATGCCTGTCTGCTGTCCACTGGTTTATCTCCAGTCTCACCCAATTTATTTTGAGCTGTCTGTCTGCAGCGCCCGCCTGACTGCCTATCTGTCTGTCCTTCTGCGATTTCCTTAGTCTAGGAGTCCGCTTGTGTGTTTTCAATCAGTGTCTGTTTGATATTGTATTGTGTTGTGTCACTGTACATTGTACATTGTACTTGTCAGCCTACATTAAAGCTGCTGTCTGTAATGTATTATGAAATTACAATTTTAGCTTAAAAATATAATGTACTATTGAATAAAAAATAAATTATTTTTGAAATAAGTCTTTTATGCTCACTAAGGTTGCATTTATTTGATCAAAACTACAGTGAAAACAGTAATTTTGTAAAAAATATTACAATCTAAAATAAGCATTTTCTGTTATAATAATTTTTTATTTATTCCTCTAAGAGCAAAGGTAAAATTTCAACAGCTATTACTCCAATCTGAAAAATGAAAAAATGTATCACACTTTCCATGATAAATAAAAAATTATAAGAACAATTATTAACAATTCAGCAGCAATAATAATTGATAACCGAGCACCACATAAGCATATTAGAATGATTTCCGAAGGACCATGAGACACATGTGAGAAATAGTCTATGTATTAAAATATATATATGATAAATAATTGAACAATTTTTAAACCTTTTAAATTGTAATAATTTTTTTTCACAATATCACTGTTTTACTGTAGATTTGATCAAGCAAAAACATTTAAAAAATCCTTTATTTTTACATAAAATAAAGTCTCTTAGCAAACAAATAGCAGAAGATACATATTGCAGGGCTAGCCTGTTTTTGCATGTGTAAAATGAAAAACAAAAGCTCATTTACCAGTTTTACACACCTGTTTCTGAACAGGTATGTCTATATATAATCCATGTTTTAAAAAAACCTTAAACCATTTGCTTGTCTGGTTTAATCTTTTATCTGGTCTCCCTGTCCAGCTGACAAATGCACAACCAGCCCTCTTAAACCAGCAAAACAGACCAACAGGTTTTTCAGCACTTTGACCCAATGATGCATTATATGTGCACAGGAATAAATGTTGAATATTAACCATATACATCACCCTGGGTGCTGACATGATCGTCTGATGTCAAATCCACAACAGCAAAACCATGTTATAATCAGTTATGGATTTCTACATTAGTTAGAAGTCTGACTATAAGTGGTGTTCTATTGACGACATGCTAATACAGACTCAAACAATGGCGTGACTTTGTGGAATAAGTATATAACCATGTATGACACACCAATATTGATGGCTGTCTCCTGCTTGTCTCCGGTCAGAACCCAGATCTTGATGTCGGCTCTCATGAGTGTAGCTATGGTTTCCGGGACTCCCGCTTGCAGTCGGTCTTCTATCGCAGTGGCACCCAGCAACAGCAAGTTCTGTGTGTGACAAAGAGATGAAAAAAAAAAACTGATGAGACGAGTGAGAGAAAAATACTGAATTAAATTAAATAAAATAATTATTTTATTTAATAATATATATACACCACACACACAAAATTTACAAATCAAATGGTAACCTCACACAAAGTTGAATTGAACAGTATTAATTTAACCAAATTTATAAAAAAATATTTCTGGGAAATATACCATATTGTGCGTATGATAACATGTTGATGGCTAATTTATAGTGTAAAGTTATATGTATTTTGAAAAATAAAATAAAATTACAGCATCTTAATTCATTCTTCAAAAAAAAAAAGTGTTTTAAATGATCACTTTAAATGTATAATTCTGCATCCTGTCATCTAACTTAAGAAAATAAACTGGATTATGATGCTAGGGTGTTATGTGTGGTTTACTAGGAAGTTACTTTATTGACCCTTATGTCTTGATTATATTCTGGTCTCTAGATATGATTTGAGCCCCTTCTTTAATCCCATTCTATGTGATTTTTAAACCTATTTTATTCTCCACTGGCAAAAATTCTAAACCTGATTTCTTGACAAAGTAATAGCACACCCTTCTCCAAAAATTGCACAATTTGAAGTATCATTCATGTTTTGAAAACTTCAAACCATAGCTAAAAGCACTACTAAATACAGCCACACACAGAAACTCAGTAAATACAGGCAACCTAAAACCTCGACATCTTTCACACCACCTCCTCTCCATCTTTCACCGTGTCTTATCCACTTCTTTTTAATAATTCCTCTCTCCCTCTGTGAGAGTATGTGTATGTGGGGAGATATTTGAGGAGTTTTTGGTGTATTTATGTGTGTGTGCAGAGGTAACAGTAGTGTTGTTGACTCTGGATTTATGGGGCTCTTGGCAGACTGGTGCAGGTAATTATCCTCGCTGTGGTATACCAACCCCTCCTCAGACTACTACTCTGGGCCAGAGCCCTGAAAAGCACACAAAACCCAACAAACTGGATTTTCACTGCTCCATATAACAGCATCTGTGTCCTGGGGCTCAGATCTCTGATCAGTAGTTTCGAAGTTTTGCAGTACTGTGTAATCCAACCTGACGGGGAGGCAGTGAGTTTATAGCTTGTAGCAATTAATGAGAGAACAGCAGAGCACCACCTTATGCACAATCAGAGTTCAGAAGTGTGAAAATTTAATGTTACAGTGACACCTGTTGACCAGTCAAAGCACTGCATTTGGAGGACAGCCATGTGCAAAAGATGCTAGTCTTGGCACCAGACTTTCTCATATATAATGAACACAACACAGATTTGCTCCCTCCTACACAAGAAGGCACTAAAGTTTTTTTTAATATACTAAATCAAAGATATTAAGTTGCTACAAATAGGTGCTTCTGAGAAACAACTTTATGGGGTAAATAATGCCATTAATCATTTTAGAAATATTCAAGAGTTTTGTGAATGGATGAATGGATATACTGTACCTACGCTTTTTTCAGGTAGAGTTAGCCATTCATATTATAATATTAATATTATAGTATATATTTTAATTATTCATTCAATTATTACATTTATGAATAATTAAAATGATATATATACAGTATATATATATTATATATAATATATGTATATATATATATATATTATTTTCCAATATTTATAATCAAAAAAATATAAACAGATTTCTTTGGTAAAACTTTTATAGTCAAGAAACTTTTGTTTTTGCATCCCAGTTTGAACTGTCAAGTTTTTTCATCATTCGGGATATGACGAATATGTAACAAATATACAAAATTCTTAATTCTGACTGAAGTGGTCTGAATACACTTATTTCCTTTCTCTCTTTGCTCATATAGAAAATTTTGTGACATTCATATTGTGAATAGTGAATTAGTTGTACAGCCAGTTTTTCCAAACACTGTATAATGTAAGCATAATAAAATGCCTGTCACTTATGTTCACTCATGCACCTTGTGATTTATGCAAGAAAGTCAAAAATCCAGTATCTCAAAATAGTAGAATATTTCCTAAGATCAATCAAAAAAGGATTTGCAAAACAGAAACGTTCAAGTTCTTTAAAGTATGTTCATATATGCACTCAATACTTGGTCGGGGCTACTTTAGCACAAACTCCAGCATCAGTGAAGTGTGGCATGAAGCGATCAGCCTGTGGCACTGCTGAGACACTATTGGGCCTTCAGCTCGTCTGTATTGTTGGATCGACTGTTTCTCATCTTTCTCTTGAAAATATCCCATAGATTCCATTTGGGGTTCAGGTCAGGCATGTTGGCTGGCCAATCAAGCACAGTAATATCATGGTCATCAAACCACTTGGAAGTGGTTTTGGCACTGTGGGTAGGTGCTAAGTCCTGCTGGAAAGGAAATCAGCATCTCCATAAACTTGTCAGCAGAAGGAAGCATGAAGTGCGCCAAAAGCGCCTGGTAAACGGCTGCATTGACTTTGGACTTGATAAACACACAACTGACCAACACCAGCAGATGTCACGGCACCCCAAATCATCACTGACTTCAGAAACTTCCCACTGGACTTCAAGCAGCTTGGATTCTGTGCCTCTCCAGTCTTCCTCCAGACTCCAGTCCTTGATTTCCAAATGAAATGCAAAATTTACTTTTATCTGAAAAGAGGACTTTAGACCACTGAGAAACAGTCCAGTTTTTTTTCTCCTTAGCCCAGGTAAGATGCTTCTGACGTTGTTTCTGTTTCAGAAGTGGCTTGGTAGCCCTTTTCCTGAAAAAAAGACGTCAGAGCTATTATTGTGGTTTCAAAGAACAAGAGATACCCTTAATTTATACTGTTGGGATGGTCATTTAATGAAACTCAAAAGTAAATATTCTAATGTTTTTAGATACTGGATTTTTGACTTTCATGACCTGTAAGCTCTAATCATCAAAATTAAAAAAAAAAAACTTTTGAAATGTTTTACTATACATATAATGAATCTATAATATATGAAAGTTTCACTTTTTGAAATAAGTTACCCAAAAAACAAAAAAAAAATCACCATTTTCAAATCTACACTGTGTGTAAAAAAGTGGTTCATCTATGTGAACCAGATCTGTAGTAAAAGTCTGGTTTGGTCAAAGACACACTGACCCTTGAACAATCCCTTTCCTAATCCTTGATTACATGTGATAGTGACATGCATGGCATAGATTACATACCTTCTCTATGACTTCGTAGCATTCCTCCAGTTTCTGTGCTCTGTCCTTTAGCACAGTGCTGACACGATTGTACTCCTTCAGCCATTCCTGATACGCCCCCTCCTCGAGGTCCACATATGCGAAACAAAGTGTCCGCAGCCCTGCACATGCAAACAAACACAAACCAAAGTTAATCTAAAGAGAAGATAAAACGTTAAACCTTCAAACAATGACATATTGAGAAACTCTTCACCTTCTGTGGCAAACTGCTCCAGATGGGCCACGGTCAGGTCATTATACTGTGACGCCTCATTCAGACGCTCAAAAATCACATTGTCCTGTAATACATGCATGACATCACTACATTACAATGGCTTGTGCCATAAATCAAACCCATACCGAGTAAAAAAATAATAATAAATCAGCTTTGTCATCACAAGAATACATTACATTTGAAAATATATTAAAAAAGAAAATAGTTGTTTTAAATTGTAATAATATTTAACAACTTTACAGTTTTTACTTGGTTTTAAAAGATTTTTGATCTGACAGACACTTTTAAATAGTAGTTTACGTTCCATCTCTATGCTAATTATGTGGTTTATGTAACACGCACCGCTCCCTTGCAATAAAGTCGAAGCTTTCCCGTAGGTGTTCTGACAATCACTGACATCCGTTTGCGATTGCTGCAAAAAAAAGGCACAGACATTGAAACACAACGTACTGGGTATTTGTGATGTTGTGACTGAGCATGTGTGAAGTGGTGAGAGCTCACAGCTGGTTCCTACCTGGAAAATTCCAGTACATTAAGAAGCTCATATATCTGCTCGTTTCCTCTCTTGAGGAACAAACACAAGAAACGAACACATTAACCATACAAAGTACCATACAAAAGATTTGGTTCATCATTAATGGCAAGAATACACATACTAACCGCTTCTATGATGACTGAATGTGGGGTCCGTGCCGTAAAAACAAAGCCCAGACTTTTGGCACCTTTAACCAGCGCTCCTTCATCTGAAAACACCAGATTATGGAAATATCAGTTAAAAGCCCCCAAGGCTAAAAAAACCCCCAGTAAAAACTGTTATATCATGAAATATCATTACAGTTTAAAATAACCGTTTTTCTATGGTATTACATTTTAAAATGATTTTATTCCTGTACACGAAAGCTGAATTTCAGACATCAGCTGGGTCTTCAGGTGGAAGGTCATTAGCAACATCATTACCAGTTTCTTGCCGGTGTGCAGCAGGTGGACATGGTGTACACTTGCCTGGGAATGTCCTGAAATTTTAATATTTGGTCGCTCTAGGTCTTGGCCGACAACTGGCATCGACTCACAGCAATCTTCTAAATGCACATCCTGAAAAAGGTAATAGCGTAACGCGGTTCGACATCGCACAATAGATTATTCTGTAGGACAACGTGATACATTGTTTTCTGGATACTTTGATGAATAGAAAGTTCAAAGAACAGCATATATATTAAATCATTGTTTGACATTATAAATATTTTAGAAATAATACTTTGTCAATTTAATCCATCCTTACTGACTCACAGTTTTGAAGTTAGTATGTGTATATACAAATCATTAATATTCATTATTTATATTAAATATTCATAATTAATTGATAGGTACATTTCTTACTTAAAATAAGTTAAATGTTCTTACTTAAAACCTTTAAATGTATATATAATATTTATATAAATTTTTTACACAAATGCAAAACTTAGGTTTATCCCCTGCCTAGGAATCATAGCACTATGGCATATAACTTATATTAAATGAAGAGTAAAAGTGATATTTATCGTGTCAATGTGTTTTCCATATATCATTTTTTTATTATATGACAACTGTTTTAAGTGTGACAATTAACTGGTTAACTCAAATCAAATCAAACTGAGGGAGCAGCTTCAAATATTCAGAAACCAACAAGAAGGTTGTGGTACCTGGTGAGGAAGCCTGGAAGATAATTTGGTTTCCTTCTCGCTCAGGAACAACAGTATGACAAACAGCCATCATGGTCAAAAACTCACAAATCTGTGGGGATGTAGGCTATAGAGAAAGGGAAGAAGCAGATTTTAACTATTAACACACATAATTCACAAGAAAATGTTTTAATATCCAAGCTATGACAGAATAATAACCGCTATAAAGCCCTTACATGATTCTTCTCAATGTTCTGGATAAGAGCAGGATCATCAAACTCAGTGGAATTATGACTTGAAGAGGGAAGGTGACTGCAAAAAAAAAAAAAGAGATGTAATGGACAACATAACGTAATAATGCACATTATCCTCTTAGACCTGCGTAATATTCGCTAGGGTACAGGACAGAGATAGAATCAGCGGCATCTGACCTGAAGTCCTCCATGGATCGATCGCAGTCCAGGTCTGGGAAATGCCTGGAGACAGCATTATAGATCAGTGGCCACTCACACAAATATAAGCAAAAAGTAACAGATCAATGCACACTAATAGAGCCAGAACGATGATGCAAAGCACAAAGATAATGTGAGTGTATTGATGGACGAAAGCAAAGGAACACTACAATTACCCATATGTAATTCCAGCTATCGTGCACTTCTTAAAGTGCATGATGTTGCATGTGAGAGTGCCGGTCTTATCTGAAAATAGATATTTTACCTGAAAAAGAAAGAGACAGTGAATGAGATGTACTGGAGTTGAGGTACATAAACATTTGTAAAAGTTAATGGGAGGAGCTTCTCCTCACTTGGCCGAGTTCTTCATTCAGATTGGACGTTCTGGCCATAGCGGGAGTGTCTGTCTCGGCGTAATACATCTCAACATCCTGTAAGCATGCATGAAGAACAAAGCACTTATTCACAGAGAATCAGAGTTCTGTGTTCATAGTTTTGGCAAAAAATACTGTAATTTAACACTGTGATCAACTGATAAAAAATGAAACTGGTGATTATTATTTATTATTATTTTACCCAGTTGATGAAGAGAGCCTGTGTGAATTTGACCACTTCTAGCGTGACCAGGAGGCTGATGGGTATCAGGTTGTTATAGAGGATGATGAAGGTTAACAGATTGTACCAGAAGTTCAGAGAGATGTCACCTGGATACACAACCACATATTTTATATATATTATAACCACATAGCTTATTTTATAAAGACTAACATATGCAAAAAATTAACAAAAGTATTTATTTTTGTCTTAGTAAGTGCTATTAAGTGAAAAGGTACAATAAATATTCTAAATCCATATCTGAAAGGGCAATGTAGGTTTCCCTGTGGGTTTCACCTGCACGGGAAAGGTACCAGCAAGCCTCATCTGTGTGCTGTTTGTTCCATATGGCAGCACCGATGGAGCTGACCAGCGCCATGACCAGGAGAATCCCGAACAGAACGAGGATCTGCATGTTTGTCACACGCTCCACATTAGAGCGCTTCAGTGGAGCTTTAGTGGAATTCTGCAGGATGAAAACATTATATTAATGCTCAAAAACAACTTGAACACACACTACTCTTCAAATTTGGGGTCAGTAGGATTTAAAATAAAATAAAATAAAAATAATGCAGCCTGGTCACATAACAGACTTCTTTTAAAAAGTTTTCAATCTTACCGACCACAAAACTTTGAATGGTAATGTAGATGCATATTACTATTTACATCTATAATGACTCCATGAATATGTTTTCATTTATAAAAGGAATTAGGAAAGTGTAGCCTCACTACTTTCAGATGACTGCATCTTTAAAACCACCTGAATGGTTACAACATTTATCTCTATGGTATTTTCATAGCATTTCCTTCAATAATACTAATAACGTCCACATCAGTGTTATTTTACTGTTCGATATATTATATTTTTATATACAGTATTTATTCATATTTTTGAGTTAGCATTTATTTTAATATTTTCCATTTGTTTTGTTTTTAGATTGTTTTATTAATTGTATCCGTTCTGTAATTTTTATATTTCCTGTTAGCTTTAATTAATTATATTTTTAATATAATAATCATAACATATGAACAGTAAGACGCAAGGTATCTTCCTTTAAATTTTGCATATTATTCATATAATCTTTAAATATTTATATTATATAAATAAAATTATTTTTAAACGGTACCAGGACTGGTCCACATCCAGCTTTTATGAGATCACACTTACCTGCATGAGCTTTGAATCATGTCCAGTGTAAACTACAATTCCCACAACCCACTGCGTGTTCCTGAGCTGGGCTCCTCTTAACAACACTTGGTCCGGCCCAAGTGGAGCTGGGCTGTAATACAAGCACATGATGACTGAATGTAGTGTGTGTGTGTATACAAGTTATATTTTAATTTCTCATTAATAGCAAGTTGACGTACTTGTGGTTGTCTAAGCGCAGTGTTCCAGTGAAGTCATACAAGTGTCTGTTCGGCCCCTCACATTCAAGACGACCAGACAAAGCCATCAGTTCCTCCAGAGACTGAAAACTAGCTGTGAGAGAGAGACCCTGAAACACACATTTAACAAACAACAAGCATGTTATACTCTTAAAACACATTATAGACATATTAGATTTATATGTAATGCGTACCTGTCGGATCTTTAGGTTGGTCTCACCATCTAAGTTGGATGTTTCAGTATAGCACATCGCCTGAGGCTCACTGTGAGAAAAACAGTAGCAGATGTTGAACACAAAACAGCTGTACAAAAACATATATAACACGCATATATATATTTTCCTGAAACACATTCCCAAAATTACATGTATTTTATTTTTCACTGCTATAAATCACACTAGTACAAACACAGGATGACAAACCTCACGGATACACACACAAACACACTGCGGTGCTGACCTGGAGGACACTATGACCATGTCAGCTGGAAGATGCTGCCCATTGGTCACCTTGACCATGTCTCCCACTGCCACCTAGTGGGCAGGTACAGCATTGCAACAGCATGAGGAGGGAGAAAATGAGATTAAGAAAGAGACCACAGTGCTTGAAACAAAGAAAGGAGAAGCAACACACAGCAGGATGTACAAAATCAAAAAGAGAAAGTTTAAAAAAATGCAGAGAGAGGTGAACTGAAAAAAGCAGGTGTTACCATAAAAACTACAGGACAGAAACGAAAGCATTATTGACAGAAAGGAGGGGAAACAGAGGAATAGAGTAAGAAAAAAAGATGCGGAAAGAAAGAGAAAGATAGGGTTACCTGCTTCCATATGATGGTTTGCCATGCTCCGTTACGCAGAACTGAAAAACAATGACATTATCAGAAAAACTCCACTCATGAATATATAAACAATATATAACATGAACAAATAACAACGTTTTATTAAGAGGCAATATTTGCCCCTAAAAAAGATTTTCAGGGACATTTTTACCTTCATGAGGGTATATTTTTTCTAACCATCTAAATAAATAAATCTTATGAATCATAGGGATACACTGATATTACAATTCTTACCAATAACAAAAAGCCAATAATTATTTTGTTGTTGTTGTTGTTGTGGCAGAAAACTGATAAACAGAATATATAAAAATTCTATACTCTTCTGCATTGTAAAAAAACAAAAAAAAGAAAAGTAAAACCATTATTGAAATGCTGAGGTGAATTTTGCACAGTTTAAGTAAACATTAAAAATAAATATACATTTTGACATTGCTAAATATTACATTAAAAATGGTTAAATAATTTGTGTTTTTAAAGAGCCAATGTAAGCTAAAAGTAATAATATTTTAAATATTTATCAAAACATTTTCTTTTTATATATAGGAGGATCGTTGAAGGTACATCATGATGTTGTCAGAGCTTTAATAAAAAACAATATTCGATACATATTTAACAGCACTCGCCTCCAAGTGAGTGAATACAGATATAGGTCACTACCATGACTGCAAAAGCACTAAACCCATAACTTGATAGGCCTAATAGAGTATTTTGAAATATATCAAATCTTAGATAACAGATAAAAAGCACATCTTGGCCTCAATTTTTAGGTAATTTTTGTTACTTCTGGTTGTCCTAATTCATTTCTGACCCTGTTACACAGATATGATTAGTAATACTCAACCTGTTGTCTTTTTCTTGTTCACAGTATTGTCTGCTTTATGTCTTTTCTGCAAGAACACAACACATGACAACTCATCAGCAATATTCATCGGAAAAATATCAACTGCATTTAAGACAATGGCACAACGCACTTATCCAGTGTTGGCAAAACATAGTCTGGACAGTTCAACAGTAATTCAGTGCTCCATTCAGCAGAATACTCACATAATCCTCAATGATCTCCTTGATCCCAGCCACTGTCAGAATAAAAATAAGGGGCACCAGCGTTGTGTAGCGACCCGTCGGTGAGACATCAGGGATTTGCTGAATTTGAAAATGCACACAGATAAACATAATATGAAGTACTTTACATTGGTGGTAAAACAACATGATTTGGAAAAGTCCTATGTCTATTTTAAAACAAGTTTAGGCAGAAAAAAAACAGAATCCTAATCTGACTTCACAAGATTTGGAATATAGCGTACCAGTCGTATGGACTATTTTTATGATAACTTTAGCACTGTTTTTGAAGCAAAAAAGCTCAAAGTCACCTTCATTTGTTGGCATATGAAAAAAAAAGTTGGGAAAAAAATAAGTTTATAAAAAAATATCTTATTTTGTGGAAAAAAAGTCATACTGACTTTAAATGACATGAGGGTGAATAAACGATGACAGAATTTAACATTTTAGGTAAACTATCCTTGTAAACATCATAAAAATAATGAAGTTATTAAATATAAATCTATAATATAAGCACACAAAACAAAGGCTGAATCCATCATAGAAGTTCACCACTTCAGAACAAACTGCTTAGCCAGAATTTTTGAGGAATATCAAAACAGTGCTGCCTTGCAAAGCACTGTAATGAGTAAATAACATGACACACTGAAGAAACCTTTTAGCTATTTAACTTTTTTTTGCTCACTCGTTTTCATGAAATACCGGCCTAACAGATTGGATCACATGGCGGCCGTTATTGAGATTACATAGTGACTCATAGTCGATGAGAGTGAAATAGTGGACCGCTTCCAAAAATGGATATAAAACACAAATGGACATGTTGGCAAATAACCGAAAAGTCACATGGTCAGCATAATCAGTACAGCACCTCAGAGATCCCCTTTGAAAGAAATCACCACAACCACTACATTTTGTACTATGAGGTCCTCAAGACAAAGCAGAAGCAGTTCGGACAGCATGCCAAGTGTCATACCTGCATAAGAGCGATGAAGAGAAAGAAAGCATTAGCCGCTCGCCTGATCTGTTCGTACAGGAACCGCGGCAGGAAGGTAAGGATCCCGTATTTAGCCGTGCTAGAGGGGAAAAAGGGAAAATCGACAGTGTTTAAACTATCAAACAATTTTTAAGCTATACAGCCAGGGCAATAACAGCACTAATTCAGAATTAGCTCCACTCAAGCTTCTGGGAAAAAAAATAAAAATTTTGATACAAGCCAACATCTACCTGCGTTCACGAATGCCTGACACTTCACTGCCCACTGCATTAAATTTAGATAAACAATCCCAAAATAAGTGTCTGGGCAGTTAGGATGGATGTTTCTCACCGTGTCTGTCAATTATCAGTATTGACTGAACTCCTAAGTAGCTCTTGAATAGCTGATTGCGGCAGTAAATGTTTTACAGTAATTAAAATAGCTGTTAAGAATGCCTAAAAATAACCTCTAGGTCTACAAATTTTCCTCTGTACCAAGGTTGTCCATCTAAATCTAAACATGAGTCAGTATCTGTTTGTGTGGGTGTGTTTAGACCTGCATCTGGAAGCACATTTTGTATACTGTATATCCAATCGCACACTCTTAAAAATAAAGGGTTTCCACAGAGATGCCATAGAAGAATCATTTTGGGTTCCACAAAGAACCTTTCAGTGAACAATTGAAGAACATTTTAATAATCTAAACAACTTTTCCCACTATAAAAAAGCCATTTGTGCAATGGAAAGGTTATATTGATGTTAAATGTTCTTCATGGAACCATATATGCCAATAAAGGAGCTTTATTTTTAAGATTGTACGCATGTTTTTATACTACAGCATGTGTACTTATGTGAGGGCAGTCTTCTGTAAACACGACACCCTTCTTGGGCTCATCGGCAATGAGTTCACAGCCTAACACACCCCGTGTAACCCACACTGTGGCCTCAAACAGCAGCTCGGTAGCTGACCTGGAAGTACGGCAGGCTATCGTTGACATCAAAGAGTGGCTGAGAGCATTCATACGATCCCCTTCATTAACATTCAGCGGTCCAATCACACACACAGTAACCCACACTGCCGTCACCATGATGTGTACTACCTGGGGTTACCCTAAAAGACTGATATGGATGATTGCACTGCTGGATTTGCTGGTCTGGTTACTTTCTGACTGACAGCTGACCAATGGAGGCCAATGCAATGGGAAGCAGAAACCGGTTGTAAATAAAACATGAAGATCGAGGAATAAGAGAGTGATTTGAACAATTGTTATGAAAATTTCCACTGCTGCAGCCACGCAGACATTATATCCTGAGAAGCTGATGAGCTGAAAAGGTCAGAGCTCCCGCCGTCTGATCTGAAATTAGCCAATGACAAAACGGCTACGGTTTTCTAGGCCCACCTTAATGTTGTTACAGGAACCAAAATAGAGCCTTTTAGAGCAGAATCGAATCTTTAGAATATACTGGTGGATCGATGAAGTGTGTGTGGGTGAGTGTTTCGGTACTGAGAGGCTGATTTTGTATGAGCTTCCATATTGTGGCACTAATATGAAAGCGATCTGGGATATCGAGCTTTTGTAACAACTACTGATCATATACATAACACAAATCATCTTCATAAAGTTTCAAAAAGAGCAATTTTTTCATCAAGCAGAACTTCACTGCATACGAAACTAATCAAACTGATATAACAGCCATTCAAAAGATTTAAAAAAAATAAATAAATAAATAAACCTTTGGAGGACTTGGGTACTTTGGAGGCCAAAAGACTTTTTGTTCTGGAACTGCAGATGAACTCTAGCCAAGCACGGCCCGGAACATGACCTTGGTGTACTCACAGGAAATCTCTGAAGTACTTCACTTAGTGGGAGCTATTCGGATTTGCGTTCAATGTTGCATACATTTAGCATGTAAATTCCCTGAGGGAAAATCTTCACTTGATTAAAGCATTTTTACAATCAATCTCATAGCATTAGGAGTTAATAAGATGATTTTTTTGTGCTGGATCATGAAATGTTGGAACAGCTGCATTGTTGGTGAGGCATCAAATGCAATGTGTTTAATTTAATAATTAATTCAAGAATAACAGGTGAACAAAAAAATTGAGAGTGAAGGAAATATAGGAAAGACAGGAGGAGCCTTCACATCTCTGTGACTGGCTGATCACTCTATGAATGAGATACTGCCCTTCTTTGAAGTGTGAAAAAATTATAATAAAAATAATAAAATTGAAGGTGCATCTCCAGCCACCATAATTACACTTGCATTGTTTACTGATGTTTTCAATTTTATAAATATTAAACTGTTAATAATTAAAGATACACAAAATATTCTTGTAAGAGCATTATTTTAGTTGATATTTTTGATGCAATGCGATGCATCTTGATGAGACTCTTAAGGAAATTAAATGGACAAATAAATAAAATAAAAGTTCACAAACAGAAACTTGAAACTACTTTTTAAAAATTTGGGGTCAATAACTTTTTTAATACATTCAGCAAGGATATATTAAATTGTCTTTTTTAACTTTATATAAATCAAAGAATACTGAACAAAATATATCAAAGTTTCCACAAAACTATTAAGCAGCATAATCACTTTCAACGTTGATAATTAGAATAATATAGGCAATTTCATAATATAAAATATATATTGAGAAATCAGCATATTAGAATAATTTCTGAAGGATCGGTACACAGCTTTCAGTTTGCCATCACAGGAAACACCTGACCTTTTAAACTTATTAAAACCGAAAAGAGTTATTTTAGATTGTAATATTATTTTACAATCTTACTATATATTTGCAGACAGGGGTAGGACATGTTAACACATCTAAATTTTTTCAACACATTAAAACATCTTACGACCCCAAACATTTGAAGGGTAGTGTAAATAAAAAAACTGTGAGCAAAATATTACAATATAGTTTTCTTGCTGATAATGCAAGTTAAATGCGTATATGTATTTCCATTGCATTTATTCTACACTAAAACACAACAAAGAGAGTTCCCTTTCATGGGAACTTCGAACTGCGTCCTCTAGGGGTCGCTATGGGGAACGCCTCGTCGTGACCCGTGTCTGAAGCATACATTGAAAAAACACCAACAACTCGTTGGCCGGCGACAGCCCATGACGTCACTACCGGTGCGACTACAGTATAAATCGGTGCCGGGAGCTACACATCATTCTCTTCTTCGTCTTCATGGACTGTTCTGTTTGAAGCGTGCATTTTCAAGGAAAAAGTAAGAGCTATCTATTTATTATGGCGAGCACTAGTAGAGCATTTAGAAGGTGTGTGCATCCGTGTCAGCGCTATTTGACACCAGATGACACACACGATCTATGTGTTGTTTGTTTGGGCGAGGAGCACGCACGCGATGTCCTCGAGGGGGCAATCTGCGTGCACTGCGAGTTTTTTCCAATGAAAAAACTCCGTTCTCGTTTGTCTCTCTTTTCAAGTAAAGAGGGGCAGCCATCTGCTTCCCGCGGTTCGGGACCCTCCGCTGCTGAGGCACGGAGGAGAATGAGCTCGTGGGGATCTCAGGTGGACCTGGCCGATGAGTTTAGAGAGGGGCTTTCCTTCTCGCGCTCATCGGCGGGGGCGAGAGACAGCCACTGGAGGATGATGTTCTCTTTTTAACATCATCTGATCCAGGGGCCAGTGCTTTGCTGGGCTCGGCCCAGGTAGAGCAGGAGATTTCTGAGGAGGGCGAAGAAGCTGAGGCTAAACCTTCCCTGTCCTCCTGTCCTGCGTATGATGAGCTCTTAGAGGTAATGGATCGCGCCACGGGGTCGGCCAGACTTTGACTTGCCATGGAAGCTGACTAAGGAAGTGGCGTCGCGAGGTCGTCTCGACGAACGTTATCTTTCTGGCCATAACCCTCCAGCTCAGGTGAGTCTTCCTTTCCTTCCTGATCTCCATACTGAGATCGAGAAGGAATGGAAGAAGCCGTTTTCCTCACGCATCCATCGGTTTCAGCATACCAGTTATGCGAATATCGAGGCGGTGCGCGAAAACGGCTATGAGAGAATGCCCCTGTAGAAGAGACGCTAGCTAGCTATCTCTCTATGGGAGAGACATCATCTCTCAAAACTCCCTCCTTGCCATCCATGCCTCTTCAAGCTACATCTAAATTGAATGGCGGGGTATACGCAGCAGCAGGTCAGGCTGTCGATTCGTTACACATGATGGCGGTGTTTCAGGCGTACCAGGCTGATCTGCTGAAAGACTTGGATAAAGGCGAGGGCCTTTCTTCTTATGAGATGGCTGAGTTACGCCGCACCCCGGATCTTGCTCTTCGTGCTACTAAGCAGGCAGCCTCTGCCATGGGCAGAGCGATGGCTGCTATGGTGGTGATGGAGCGGCAGTTGTGGGTGAATTTGGCAGACATCGGGAAGAAAGAAAGGGGTTTTCTTCTCGATGCCCCGGTTTCGCCCTCTGAACTTTTTGGTACATCCGTTGAGACGGTCGTCGAAAAGTTCAGGGAGGCGAAGGCGCGCTCAGCGGCCTTCAAAACCTTCATTCCACGAAGGTCCAGGTCTGAGCCCGAACAACCCAGGGGTCCTGGCCCGTCTCGATTTGAGGATCAGAGACGAGCACAGAAGGCTAGTGTCGCGACTCGCGCTCCTCCTCCGCCTGCGGGTAGGGGTAGGAAGTATCGCGGGTCAAAGGAAGGTGAGTAAGAGACCTAAGGGATGTGATCCAGACAATGCGTCAGCGCTTTCGTCCGGATCAGATTAATACTTAGGTATCCACTCTTTCTCTCAGGGGGTGTAACATCTACCCTTTTCTTCCCCTTCCTAATTCCCCTGTAACCACCATATCTCCTGCATAACAGTCTCCTTCTGGAACTATGATGTTTTGGGTGGTTCTATGGTTAATCATAGTAACCACCTTACTGAAGGTCCGGTCTAGAGGCTTTTCCGGACAGAGCTCCAACGCGGGAGCCGTGGTGGGTGAGTACGATCCATGTCTAAATATATGTATATAAATATATGTATGTGCTATGAAACTGGTGGTTGTGTGTACACTTCTGCTAGTTTCTTTGCAGTGTTTCCCATGCTGGGTTCAGAAACCGGGTGCTCGACTTGCAGTGTTTATTTCACTCGTCGAGATATGTCCAGAAGGTAAGTAAGGTTTCGGTTTCATACTTCCTGGATCATGCGGCCATAACACAGGCTTCTGCGGGAGTTTTGTGATTATCAGGCCCCCGGTGTCACTGCAAAAAATTCCTGGACGTCCGGGCTGGGGTTTACGCTTTCATGCTACCCTGACTGGTCTACCGTATCCGGGTCGCCCTGAGGGGTTTTTCCCGATCACCAGGATATCCCCTTGAGGCATCACCCCCCTCACCATTGAGGGTTATTGTGAGTATGATGTTTCTTTCGAGCGTTTATCCTCTCTGAGGAGTTGGATTCCTCGCTCCGTGGGCTGTTCTTGTGGTAGTGTTGAGCAGTGCTCCCCTTTTATCAAAGGGTTACCTGGAATGAGAGTCTGGCTAGACGGCAGTATGCTTACCCCTCTGATTTTTCAATCATGCTGCAGGTCGAGCCCCCGCTCGTTGAGAGCTGGGTTTGTGCTCCCTCAGCCAAGGTAAGCTACTGCTAGCGTTCCTGCATTGGAACGTGCTGTAGGCCGAGCCCCCTTCTCGACTGATAACTAGGTGTGTTGCCCCCACAGCTAAGTAAACTATTGCTAGCTGTTTCAGCTTTGGAACATGCTGCAGGTCGAGTCCCGTCTCGGATTGAGAACTGAGTGTGTTGCTCCCTCAGCTGAATAACTGCTAGCTGTTCCACCATGGGAACATGCTGTAGGTTGAGCTCCCTCTCCATTGAGAGCTGGATGTTCTCCCCCAGCTACAGATTTACTGCTAGCCACTCCAGCATTATAGCCGTAGATATAGCGTCTGGGGATACGCTATTTTTATCTATAGGCTGCCTTTTCAGGGTGCCACGAGAAACCCTAGAACAGTATTCAAGTGTGTGCACATTATGCTTCGCCCACTTTTCTAAAATCCACATAAGAGGTAAGTGTGCACGTTATGCTTTGCCCACTTTCTAAAATCAACATAAGTGGTAAGTGTGCACGTTATGCTTTGCCCACTTTTCTAAAATCCTGTATGGTAAGAGCTACGTGCAACAGCTTCGTTCTCTTTCTGAGTGGTTTAAAACCCCGTTTCTGCCTTGGGCACCACTCCTCCTATGTATCCTCTGGATTCCTACTTAACAGGGTGCTACTAAGGATCTGTTGAGACAGTTTCTTCACCACATGCAAAGACAAACGTGCGGTAGCCCCTGTGTGACAGGCCAAGACTAGTATGATTCTAGGCTCTTGTCGTATTCCCTTAAAGGAATCTGTTTCTGATTCCAAGCCTTGAGCTCCACCCTGGGCCGAGGAGTCTGGTCCTAACAGGTAAGTATTTTGGGGTATGTAGCCTAGGCCTTTGGCCGTAGGGAATAACGTCACTGACAGCCGTCAAACGTCCCAGGGGCAACTCCCATAGCAATATGGTAGAGTTGGTTCTTAGTGCTCGCCATGGTTCTGGCTTGCACTCCCCTCAGCATGGTGGCGTGGGTATACCGTTCCCCATAGCGACCCCTAGAGGACGCAGTTCGAAGTTCCCTTGAAAGGGAACGTCTCAGTTTATTTATGTAACCATGGTTCCCTGAGTAGGGGACGAGACACAGCGTCCTCTAGGTTTCTTGCCATGCTGCGGACGCAAGCTTCAGACGAAGAAGTGAATGATGTGTAGCTCCCGGCACCGATTTATACTGTAGTCGCACCGGTAGTGACGTCATGGCTGTCGCCGGCCAACGAGTTGGTGTTTTTTCAATGTATGCTTCAGACACGGGTCACGACGAGGCGTTCCCCATAGCGACCCCTAGAGGACGCAGTGTCTCGTTCCCTACTCAGGGAACCATGGTTACATAAGTAACCTGAGACGTTTTTCATTCTCATTTCAGAAGACCACCATACACCACTGCAACAAAGAAGCAACTGTTTGCAGCATCTTTACCATGCTTTTAAGTTAAAGATTGCTACATTAAAGAGACCACAATCATATCACTAACTATGAGACCTAATCATGTTCACACTTACAGCAACGAATACAATAAAACAAGCGTGAATAAATCAAAGGGCACTGTAACATTTTCCAAAAGACCCGAACGAACTCACCTGACATGGTTGTCACAAAATTTGGTGGTCTGGGCTCGGTTGAGCAGCACGGTCCGCGCTGTGGCATCTATCGGGTCCGCCTGTGATGTGGTTCCGGACATCTCATCCTCTGCCTTGCGGTAGCCGGCGGCGGAGCACGCGGGTCCTGCACCGTTGTGATGGGAGAGAGGCGAGGCTAGCGTGAGTGCGCGTGGAAGATGACAGGAGGAAGAAGAGACATAGAAATGTGGTTTACAGTTCAGTGCGCTGGCCACTAACACTACTACTGTGCTGATGCAAGCCGCCCCTGATGCCAATGACGTTTCCCTCGGTGCACCGCCCTCCCCGTCCCTTTCATTCCCCCATCCTCCTCCTCCTCCTCCTCCTCCTCATCCTCATCCTCATCATCCACGAGCAAAAACTCCGTCACCAATACAGCATACGCGCGACGCCCACGGGACCCCCTGTATAGAAAGTGCTGATGGGAGCACAATGGCGCAGCAAACACCTTTCTAGGAAACCTTGTGCATTTGTTTATCTTTATAAAAGCTGCTTTATTCCGTGGAAACACCTGTGTATTCACGATGCGCTGAAACGAAAAGCAATGAGACAATGGCTGTCTCTCAAAACATAGCGAGCGTCCTACCTAGACAGCATTTTAGGCATCATCCGCACCTGATTCCAACATCCAGACATGTCGGCGAGTCACGACGCGTTAAAAATAAATCTCTACCATTATAACCAAGTCACTGAAAGCGTCCTTTGCGTCGCGTCGACGGTTTTTGTCTTTGACGCGCTGAAGAGCTACTCATTTTCGCCGTCTGAATGAATAATTTATATAAAATTCTTATTTTATTTCTTATGTGCATATGCAGTTATAATAGTACACAATTAAAACGTACATAAATAGATTTCAATAATATTTAAAATTTAAATTAACTACAATTATTTAAATAAATCAATATAAATCAAGTTATTCATTCATGAGTAGCCTCGAGCTTACAGCTGATTGGTCCGTGACTTCAACGTTCTGCGATGACGTATGGCTTCTATGCGTCCAGTGTAGCGGTTGCGTCGCGTCGCGTCGGGTGTTTTGAGACACAGCCGCTTACTACGATTCCCTCTCAAATGTTGCCGCATCGCAGACGATCGCCAAGTGATTATTTTCCGCACGTAATAAATAATGTACGCTCGGTAAATAACAGCTCTGTCTGTATGTGACAGGAGAGTTTACCCAGCTGCTGCATGATCGAAAGCGAGTGTGGAGAGATGGATTAATCGCGTCACTTCTCCCATTCCAGTAAGCCTCTCTAATAGACAAGCCCCAAACCCTCTCCCACCGTGTCATTTAGGCCGTCTCGGGCAATCTGGGGACGTTTTAATAAGACTTTCACTCCGCTGTCTTTTCTGCAACAGACGATGGTTTCCCTTCGAACAACGCGCGCGCTCTGTGTCCGCGTCTAACTACACCGTTCCCCGCAGTCACACAACACAAAAGCCTTACATTTAAAGGCGCAGGCACTGCTCGAGGGCCACAGATGTCCGTCTCCACAATCATAGATCGAAACGCACTAAACGTGCTGCTCACCGACCGGCAAGAAGTCGTTTCCTGTTCATTTGCTCCTCCTTGTTTCTACGGTGGAAACTCTACCTGAGGCCACATGTATGTTTCTCAAAGAGTTGGTGTTTGAAGGTCAGATGTCAATTTTAAGCAATTAGGAAGATTTAAATGGTTAAGGCAAATGTGAATGGGGGAACAAATAACGGTCAAAGAATTTGCCATTGAAAACTATTGACCACTGATGTGAATATTGTGGGATTAATGAATTATTAATATGCACTGGGCCACATATTGCATTATTATTAGCCAGATTTTGCACTAAAATACCATAACGTTTCAAAAGGTTTGATTCCCAGCTTTTGAGGTTAACAAAATAATTAGGAAGGTTTTTTAAAAAACAAAAAACACTTTTCATTTTGTGATCCGCACAATTATGGTTCTTGTATTATTTTCATAAGGCTGTAGCCAAATATGTAAGTAAATGTGGATCGGGCAACAAATGTAAAGGTTACAGAATATGCCATTGAAAACCACATTATTGACCATGATCTGAATATTGTGGGGTTTATGGATGGAAAAAATGCAAGCCATCAGCTAAACGATATTAAACCTTGTGACAGATCTATTATAGAAAATGTTGTTTAAGCAAAGTCGAAAATATCATATTTCCTTTTAAAAATGTAAAAAATGCGTTTAACTCGCAGTAAAGGTAAGAAGGAAGTACTATAAAAATGTATGGCTTTTATCTATAAAGTACATCCTTCTCTAAAGGTTAAACACATATTTGACATTTTGACAGACAGACCGACCATACTGGGTCAATGACAATAAACTTTCTTCCCACAAACTCTCACAAAATGTGCGCTTGCTGCTTGAGAATTTTTCTAGACTTTTTATCTAGACACAACCATGCAGTCTCTTGCACCATATCTAACAATTGATCTGCTAGTCAGTACTGCAAAACCACAAACCAGATGAATCAGCTCAAACTTGCAGACGTGATCATACTAAGGGCTATGTTTCCATGAGATCTATCTGCTTTCTGACACTGCACTCTGAAAAGTTCTCTTCCTTCTAACAACATGATCTTAAGTTATGAGGAGCAGGGTGTAAATGTAGCAAGCACTCATCTCTTTGGTGTCAAAGGCCAGCTTGACCACTGATAACTTGCCACTAACTGAGAACTGTGTTAACTTGTAATTATGTATGGTGTCATATATTTTAGTGCTGAAGACACTGGCTCTTAAATGTGTTTTTATGGAGTCATAAATTATGGCTAATGTATCTTTCAAGGTGACTCTGGGCACCTTCAGACTTAATTATAGCATGAACAACAGCAATGAGCTAGTGGGTGCAGTTTAAAAACTAGTGGCACTCAAATGGTTCTGCATCAGGACCCAGATTTTACATCAAGTAGCATTTATTATACAAAACTTAAAATCAAACATTGAGATACATGCAATTCATTGCATAGATCCAGCAATATGCAGACTTTAATACAATATTGTGTTATTATTATTCATAAGTTTTTGCTCTAAAATAGTTTGAACATGTTTGACGCACAGCCTGTAAAATTGAAAAAGTTAATTGGAAACATTTTACTACTCATTTTTAATAAGCATATTCATTTTATTATCCTAACTATGCACGCTTATCTTGTTATTTTCATTTACCATTATATTTTCCCATCTATAAAAACAGACTGCATGGCGACCTACTGAGAACCACTGCTGTCAACACCTGTCATGTTTCCAGATCTGCCTCACTAAATAAATATACAAATCAATGTGAACCAGAAGTTCATGAGAGTTCCTCAGTAGGACGTACTCTGGACTAGGGCCAAAGAATCACATATGACACACTTTTCATCATGCATCTCATATACTGCTTTGAGCGATCACTTTCTTCCTCCAACTCTTTCATTTTCTATTTCCGCTACTTATTCTTCCAGTCCCAACCTCAGCCATTCAATCTTAATGGCCAGACCGGCAGACACTTTGTGCCAGATTAACATCACAGAACTGTAAAATCAGCAACATACTGGTAAATTATGTGCAGGACATTGACTGGACAAATACATGACAAACCTTTCATAATGGACACACATGGCTCTGGTTAAGACTATTAACAAGCACTCAATTCACAAGTTGCCCAACATGTGCTGATAAAGCTGGGAAGTTGAGTGCTACACTGACTTTTGCCCTCAGATAAAGACCAAGAAAGAATCACTAATTGTTCCGTTACACCTAAACAGTGTCAACAACTGCACAACATTTCAGCTCAAAACATGGTTGAAAACTTGATTTCCAAAATAAATAAAAAATATCCTAACACCCTAAAACCTTTTTTAAAATATTCATAGCAATAAATTAACAATATAAATCTAAATATTGCTAAATGAAATATATAAAGGTTATATTTAAAGATTAATGTAAAACTCGCCTTACGTGCAGTTAGGGTTGCAAAGAGGTGGAAAATATCTGGTAAATTTCTGGAAAGTTTCTGAAAATGAAAAATGAAAAAAAAATGAAATTCCAAAAATGAAAATTCTGTCATTAATTACTCACCCTCATGTCGTTCTAAACCCATCAGACCTTCATTCATCTTCGGAACACAAATTAAGATATTTTTGATGCATTCTGAGAGCTCTCTGCCCCTCCCATAGACAGCAATGTAATTAACATGATCCACAAATTCACTAACGATCCAGGAATTAACACGCACCACACGGATATGTTGTTTTCGTTCAAATCAAAGCATAAATCAAAGTAGAAAACGTATCCGCGTGGCGCAGCTGACACAAAACAACGTACACTGTTTGCGTTCAGTGGATACTCTCCAAAATAGCATTAGGGTGACGCGGAGGAGGCAAATTGTTGAATAAAGTTGTTAGTTTTGTTTTCTTTGCGTACAAAAAGTATTCTCATAGCTTCGTATAATTACGGTTGAACCCCCTGATGTCACATGGATTATTTTACTGATCTCCTTGCTACGTTTCTGAGCCTTGATTGTGTTAATTACATTGCTGTCTATGGGAGGGTCAGAGAGCTCTCAAAATTCATCAAAAATATCTTAATTTGTGTTCCGAAGATGAACGGAGGTCTTACGGGTTTGGAATGACATGAGGGTGAGTAATTAATGACAGAATTTTCATTTCTGAGTGAACTGTCCCTTTAAGAAAATTTGAATAATGTAATTTATTTAAAGAAAGAGCCACAATTTGTTCAGTAATCCACTGGTTAATGAAAAAGAAAAAAGAAGCAGTTTTATGATTAGTTTTTTTCCCTGCTATACCGAAAAAGTACTGAACCGTGCCTTTAAATTGGAGGTACATACCAAACCATCATTTTTGTGTACCGCGTTACACCCCTAATATACACAGGCATGTGAAAAAGTTAGGACACCCTATTGCATTCCATGGTATTCTGTATCAGGACAAAATAAAAAATTATCTGGTCCTTAGCAGGTCTTAACCTTTGGAAAATAAAGCCTCAGATTAGAGGTCTGCATTCCTGACCGGATTTTTTGGGCCACGGGATTAAATTCCCGAATAAAACATGGTAGCGATCGGTAACTCTGGTGTAATTTGAACGGGAGCGGACGGTCTAACAATATCCCGTTCCCGACGTCCATTTAAACAGCATATCGCGCTTTATTCTTATTACTCACCGGATACAGTGCTTTGTTCTCCTGCCTGTTTACGCACAGGAGGAGGCCTGCACCATGGGGCTTTAAACGCTCACGCATTTCGTTGTGCGTGGTCTGTGCGGCAGCATGTTCATAACGATGCTGCAGACAGGCCTGTACCGGTGGTACATATACTGCCCTCAGACAGAAGCATGCAGGTTTTGCGATGATGACAGCCGAATAAGGTTGGAGCAAAGTGTGGATGTTCAACTCGGTTTTGTTTATATTTTGCTTAGCATATCATTTTAAATGAAAGATGTTGTATTTATTTATTTTTCTCTGCGACACTTTTCCTACTGTGTTAACAGTAAAAATGTCAAATGAATTTAGTATTTTGACAAGAGGAATAAAAATATCTAATAGGCTATTTTTGTACAACCTACATTTTAATTTTTTTTTCTGCGACACTTTTTTCTCTATTGTGTTGTCAATGTTAAACGAATTTTTGTACAACATTTTTATTTTCTCTGACATTTTTTCTTACTGTGTTGCATAAAATATTAAACAAATTTTGTGTCTTAAGATAATTCAATTCAAATCAAAGTCAATAAATTCAAGACTCTTGACAAGACGAATAAAATAACACACTTTTGTGCAGACTACACTTTTATTTGTTAGCCCATCAATCTTTCTTTCAGTAGCGTAAATTTAAATGTGAGATTCTGGAAACCAGATCTAAATTTAGCAGGAACGGTCAGGTCAGGAAGAAAATTATTCTAAGCTTCTAAGCGGACAGCGGGTGAACAAACAGTGAATATATAGCGGGAGCGGGTGGTTGCAGAATATAACCTTGCGGGAGCGGGACTAAAAAAAACAGTCCCGCGCAGACCTCTACCTCAGATGAACAATATCACATGACATATCACACTGTGTCATTATTTGATTAAAGAGCAGGTCATATGGGTTTTTGAAAAATATCTCTTTTGCAGTTTATAATGTAGCTATCCTTAAATGAAAACAATCTGCAAAATTGTTAATCAAAAAAAGTGCATGATAAATAAAGAAATTGTCTCTCAAAAGAAAGAGTCGATCCTGACTCTTCCTAAGAGTCTACAAGTATTGTTCGATATCGTTGTTGCCTGTTAACCGGTATGAGAACGCACTGGGTAACACCTTGCATATCGCCACGCCTGGCACCGCAACGGACGAACGGCACAGAGTCTGACTGCCCACACACACTTCCGCGAGTATAGTGCGTTGTACTCATGCTTGAGACGAACGCATGGTCAAGAGTACCAAGAAATCAGATGTCAAAACTTATGTTGTTTTGTCAGGCCTACTGGGACGCAATTTTTCAGGCCGGAAATCTCACACTCAACGTGGAAAAACCAGTGCCCACAGAAAAAGGGGTTGCGAATCTATAGGGTAACCTTTTTGGGTGCAAGAACCGCTTGAACCCACAGCACCGTAGCAGTACACCACATTAGTACCTTTTAGAGTAGTAATTTGTACCCTTAAGGTAATAATTTGTAGGCCTACCTATTAGGGGTAAAAAAGGAACAATTATGTCCTTTTAAGGGTTCCAGTAACAAGCTGTTGTACCCCAAAAGATGCAATTTTGGCCCCTTATTTCCTGTATATAGCCCATACATCCACAACAATTTCTGAAACCACAGACAACCCTATTATATGTATGTCAATCAAAAACTAAATAAGTTCGAAATCCTTAGTCTGGGGGCCGTCATTCTATAGTACCATGTTCCCACCCAATATCGTCGGTGACGGCCCACCCCCCCCTTTATCTTACCTGTCACTTCTTCCCTATGTTGAAACATCCCTCGTCAATTTGTGAAGAAGTTGCTTTATCTGAAAATACTAAATACACTAATTTAATAAAACCTAGTTTTTCATACATAATTACACTACCAGTCAAAAGTTTTGAATAATTAAGATTTTTAATGTTTTTTTAAAGAAAGTCTCTTCTGCTCACCAAGCCTGAAATTATTTGATCACAAATACAGTAATATTGTGAAATATTTTTTAATATTTAAAATAACTGTTTTCTATTAGAATATACTTTAAAATGTAATTTTATTCTGTGAGCAAAGCTGTATTTTCATCATCATGTACTCCAGTCGTCAGTGAAATCACATGATCCTTCAGAAATCATTCTAATAGCTGATTTGCTGCTCAAGAAACATATTTGTTGTTGTTGTTGTTATTATTATTAATTTTAAAATGGTTAGTACATCGATTCTTTGATGAATCGAAAGATCCAAAGATCAGCATTTATCTGAAATAAAAACCTTTTGTAACATTATACATGCACTATACCAAAAGCTTGGAGTCAGTATAATTTCTTTCTTGTTTGGGGATTATTAATTATATTATTATTCAATAATTATAGAAATTATTACTTTATTTTTAGCAACGATGCTTTACATTGATCACAATTTATGATAACGGACATTTATAATGATACAAAAGATTTCTATTTCAGATAAATGCTGTTCTTCTGAATTTTCTATTCATCAAAGAAACCTGAAATAAAAATCTAATCTGTTTTCAACATAATAATAATAATAATAATAATAAATGTTTTTTTGAGCGGCAAATCAGAATATTAGAATGCTTTCTGTAGGATCATGTGACGCTGATGACTGGAGTAATGATGCTGAAAAATCAACTTTGCATTACAGGAATAAATTTTACACATTTTAATAAAATATTTCACAATATTACTTTTTTTTTTGCTGTATTTTGGATCAAATAAATTCAGGTTTGGTGAACAGAAGAGACTTCTTAAAAACATTAAAAATCTTACTGATCAAAAAAACCTTTTGACTGGTAGTGTATTAAAACAATTTCTAAAGTGCCTAAATGTCAAAATTAGTAGGCTACAATATATTTGTTGAAAAAGTCTAATACACTATTGAATTTTTATTGGCTGTTTCTAATATTATTTTTTGTGTTGCGTCTGCTCAACTCCCTCCCTCCCTGTCCAATAAATCCATGTGATATCTGTGACTTTACAATCGATATTGATGTCCTTTAGCAAAGTATTCTGAATTATGATAATAATGGGGTGCTACTGATATCCTAACAGATAGCCTACTAGCAGTTTAATACTCAACTAGGTTAATAAAGACAAAACTTTCTAGCGTATTTAGATGAAACTGACCTGCACTTGAAGCCCTGAACAGGTCAGTGATGTTGCTAGTAGGGATGGGCGTATCGATCCTGAAGTATCGATATATCGTTATTGCGAGTATCGATACTCAAATAAAAAATATCATTACTAAGGTGTTTTATTTACCAGTGACTTTGTTTATTTAACAAAAAATGAATGCGTACAATATGCATTGACTTGGACGAATAACCCATATTAGCGAGTAATTGAGTAGGATATAACTATTATTTTCCTGCTCATCTGAACACACACAGATGTTGCAAGACAGAATCAATCAATCACGGAGAGCATTTACTCACTTCTGACAGTGCATTCAAACAGGGCTGCTTTTCCCAAAATATCATAAGAAAGCATTGATGATTTTGGGAACGGCAGCCCAGAACAATGCTTATCAGAGGACAGAAAAAACATATACAGTATGTTTTTTATTTCACAATAAACAAATTGAAATGGTAGCCTTTGGTTTGTGCAATTACATTTATTTAATTTAAACTTTAAAAGTTCATATTGATCATGTTCTATTCTGTAATGTTAATATAAATCATACACTGTCAAAATAAAAAGGTTGCATTTTATGTATGCAACAGCCTGTCACTGGCAGTCCCTTATGAAAATGAACCATGGTTTTACTAAAGTGACCATAGTTCAACTGTAGTATTTGTAGATTTCCATGGTTACCACCGCAGTAAACATGTTTTAACCATGTGTAAACAAACATATAACCTAATAAGTTACAATTAAGGCATATTGAATGTTAAAATGCGTTTTAAACATAGTTAAGTGGTTTTCATTACCCATTTTACTTTTAGTAATTTCATAATTTAAAAAAATCAGTTTAGAAGTATCGTATCGGTATTGATATCGACGATACTGGCCTTGAAAAGTATCGATATCGTGTCAGAATCGTTTGACGGAAGCGCGGAACACACGTGAGCTGATTCGTGTAGTGCAGCTATTATCGAATGAAAAAATCGGAAATGATCACTTTGCATTTTGCACTTTGCAACTTTACATTGGGAGGATAAATAAAATAGAATATATAATAAAACTAAAAGTTAAGACAGCGCGCTTTTGTCGTCGTTGTCAAACATTACATTAGACTATTTGGTTTACAAACTGTATTGGTTTCAATCAGTTAGTCACGTTAGCACTATATTATATTGTTGTTTTATGTAAAGGTGCTTTGTCAATGTTAGCACTCGCTAACTTGCTCAAGGAGTCCTCTCTGTGCCAATCACAACAGGCTTGACCAGCTGACCAATCAGAGCAGAGTAGGCTTATGAAACGGAGGGGTTTGCTCCGAACGAACCGTTTAGAAATCATTGGCAAATGACTCTAATTTTAAATGTATATTCTGAGAAAATTACATTGTTTTCTGACCTTAGATGCATTTAAAACTGTTGTAGGGGACTCCCACACAATATTAGGACACTTTGAAATACCATATGACCTGCTCTTTAAAAAAATAAAGCCAAGATGGAAAATGCTATGTGTGACAATTTCGACCCCTAGATTCCTTGCCTGTAGATTACTTTTAGAAGCAATACTTGAAGACTAATTTTCTGTATGAAAATTACTCTTCTTTACAACGTTGCTCCAGTTTATTGATGTTTGTGGGCATTTGTTTATACACAGCTCTCACCACATGATTATGCATATAAAGTGTATTATAAATATACAATAGACATATATATATTTACTAGAAATAGAACCAATAAGACTTTTAGTCAAATTTAGTATTATTTTATCTTATATGATTAAAAGCATGTAAAAAAATAACATGTCAATTACATATGTGCTTCTGATTAGTCATGTCTGAACCTATCACTGAGTTTGACCCTGAGCACAGTGTGGTCATTTGGCCATCTGCCAGCTTTTCACCACTAAAAAGTAGCATGCTTTTAAATTATGAATAGCCCTGGTTGCATTATTCATCCCTATGCCTTTGTAACCATGCTCACTTTACCCGCCGTATTCTCTTATACCACATGCATTCATTCAGCGGGCCTCTCTTATTCCATGCAATATCACTGCACATCTCTCCGTCTGTATTATACTACTCTGATTAGTCACTGTGGTCATGCTGTTCAAATGGGTGTCAAATTCCTCTGATGTCTAGAATTTTCTGCTACCCCAACACAATGGCACTGGAACCGGTTCAAGAGGACAGTGAACAGGCTAATATAGATAACCCAGCAAAAGCCAAAGACAGAAAATATTTCATGCTCAAGGAGGCTCTTAATTTGCAAATTGCATACAGCTACAGTCTCCCACTAGGGATGGGCGATACCAGTTATTTGTTCAATTCAAATGCAAATATCAGTACCTATTGGTACTGAAACCTCTAATAAATATAAATTTCTGAGGAAAAAATGTCATTCAAGTCCTATGTCATATCATAGAAAATTAACATGTGAATGGCAAACATTGCTCTCTCTGTTTGTCCAGGGTCCCTTGATTTTTCAGTCATGAAAAATAATGTAAATGATCAAAAAACTCTGTAAAAGGCATAATTGTATGTTTATTTAAAAAAATATTAACTTGACGTTATGTTTCTTACACATTAAAAAAAGTGCCTTAACACCTTTTTGGGGGGGGGAAATCAACTGAAAATAATTAATGAATAATAATATATATATTATATATATTATATCTTGTTATGTTCGTGTGAAATATTTTTCTAAAAAAAGTAATAATTTATTTATTCATCATAGTCTGATTAGAGGTATATTGAGATGACATTGACACTAATTTAGAAAAGCTTAATTATTTTTATTAGAGTTATAAACCTTTCTTGTGTGAAATAAAATAATAAACTAATTAATAAAAGTCAGGTTTTCCTTATTACTAGTAATGTCAAAATGAAATGTCAATAAATATATATGGGAGAAAAATGAACAGAACAAAAAAACTCAAACTTTTAAAAAATATGAAAAATCAACAACTTTTCAGCATTCTGGTGATGAGCAACACTATCTGCTAAAAAAGTTTTTCCCTAATGCATATTAATTTTCATGCTAATTAAATAATAAATGCATTGGTATTAAATGAGGATCGATTCTATGTGGATCAATCATCTCAATGTGACATCAATATCAGAAGTATCAATATTTGATCCACCCATCCCTAGTTCTCACATGCTCACGTGTGGCCGCTCCACCAGATGTTTGGAAACCCATTACCTACAGAGCCCCGCCTAGACTTCCAGTGCCCTCTGCGTGACATGTTGTTCCCATTGCCAAGGTGACCCACAGGTCCTGGTGGCCCCCAAGGGGAACAAGGGTGCGCTGGCAGCTTGGGCCGCTATGGCGATAGAAAAGGGTGAATGAGGAATGAAAGCCTCTTACAGGCACAGTGACCAGGGAGGGTAATCCTCTTTCTGTCTGCTCTGCAACTTCACCTGTATCTAATCCTGACCGGGCTTTATCCCAGAGCACAGGTGAGATTGTTCACTTACACCACCAGGCATGTCAGCCACCCGCAACCCTGCACAAGCCATGCAAGCGTCACAGTCTAACCCCTGGCTTACCGACTAACACCCACATCAGAAGGACTGTTATTTCTGTTATGCATGCATGCATTTTGATGCATCACTTGATGCGTGTTAGGAGTGGGCGATACGACCAAAATCTTATTTCACTTCATGGTAATGACATATACCAATATATAGCTATTTTTGTTATTTTATTTTTGCTATTGAAAATAAGGACAAAGAAGCAAATTACAAACATAGGATAAATACAATAGAACAAATATACAAATTACGCTTTTCAGGTGCAGTAGGTTTATTTAACATGCAGTAAGATATCACTGAAATTGAATAATCAAATGTAAAAATAAATATAAATGGATTCTTATTCAAAATACAAGTTATTCCGTCAAGAGCATAACTTTTGTAGAGTTAATTTTTTTTTTCCTTTGTTGTTTGATTAACTTTATTGACACAGACGGCAGAAGGTTTATTAGGCTGCTGACATTTTAAAGTAACAGTTCACCCAAAAATGAAAATTTGCTGAAAATTATCTCACCCTCAGGTCATTTCAAGATGAAAATGAGTTTGTTTCTTCATCGGAACAGATTTGGAGAAATTTAGCATTACATCACATGCTCATCAGTGGATCCTCTGCAGTGAATGGGTGCCGTCAGAATGAGAGTCCAAACAGCGTCGCATCATAACATTGCGTTCCTGGCCACTGAATCACATGAATGTAGCCACATCAAGTACCAGTTTTGTTCCCTCCGTTCTTGACCGGCCCTTCACTCTCTCATTGGTGCCGTGTCTGTAAGAAAACCAAGTTCATCTTGTTATATCGGGACTGCTGCCTGTGCCGCGTGATTCTCTCTAACTATACATAGCGCGTTGACCACAGCCGGTGTGCGCCGTGCTCACGGTGGTGACGTCTGGGTGCGTTACCATTCGTAAACGGGTGGCCTGGATTTCGCTTTGGTCGGGTGGCCAGAACAGGCGCGCCGCTCTCGCCCCACGCGCTCTCTCATGTTGTTGTGCGTGTTCTTGTTCCACCGCTGCAGGGGCCAAAGCGAGACTCCTTTGTACACCCGGGCGGCCCCGCCGCCCATCGGGCCAAGGGCCCTCTGGCCTCCGGGGGATCATGAGCGGCCCTGGAGCAAAGGAAGCCCTCCTTCGCCAGACCAAGGGTGTGGCCCGCGTGGAGTGGTTCTAGCGGGGCCCAGAGCGGGGGGGGTGTGTGAGGGGCAGCACCCTGGCGAGGTGCGGGCGGGGCCCCGGAAAAAGGGTCTGGAACTGCGCTCCCGGCTCTCCTACCCTTAACTCCGGCCTCACCTGCTGCCATGCTTCAGCGGAAATAGTAGCGGCAGGGGGGGAAACGAGGGGGCAGATGGGGCACACGGAGATTTAAACCTCCCGGACGAGTCGGGACGCCACCTCTAAGGTCGGCTGCCATGTTCGGGAAGCCTAGCGTGTCCGCCAACATAGGGGCCGAAACTGGACCACCATCGGGTCGGCACAGTTCTCGAGTGGCAGCGAACCGGGGTCGTCCCATTCCTCGCTCTCTGGGAGATTCACACAAGTCCACCGGAAAATATGCGTGGTTGTTGTCCACACCATCGGCTTCGTTGTATTTTTTGAAAAGTGGGGTTCATGTGAACTACAATACTTCCTTTTGAATTGGACTGTGAGCTTCGGAACGTTGCAGCACTGCGGTGGGTGGGGTTTAGGCGCTCAAACAGCACATGCAGACTAACCTAAAGTGAAACAGTGAAAAAACAGAAGAACACCCCTTTTCGAAGAACGACTGCCCAGGGAAAAGGTGGCGGGCGGAAGCAGGAGCCAATATGCAAAGATCAAGCACCTTTTAAAGGCAAAAAGAGTCCAAAATTTATCAAAACAAATAGTCAATGGATTTTGATGTGAGAGGACAACCAGGGATCGACTTTTTCAAAGGAGGAATGTTAGATGGCTATGGGCTCACTAAATGGAACAGAGTAAGTTACAACTCTTGATGATTTGTTGTTCTTAAAACACAACTTTTCCCTTTACAAGACATTAACTGATGTACTGGAGTCGTATGGATTACTTGTAGATTTTTGTGATGTTTTTATCAGCTGTTTGGACTCTCATCCTGACGGCACCCATTCACTTCAGAGGACCCACTGGTGAGCAAGTGATGTAATGCTAAATTTATCCAAATCTGTTCTAATGAAGAAACAAACTCATCTACATTTGAATGGCCTGAGGTTGAGTAAATTATCAACACATTTTCATTTTAGGGTGAACTATTCCTTTACGACCTCACGCACGGATCTAATGATCCACATACGATTTTCTCCCAACTTATTACATTCACTTAGACATAACCGACTGTGTTTACAAAACTACTCCACTCAATGGATATTTTAACATAAATGTGTGCGCATTTGACCATTCAAGGATTCAATAACTGTAACATCAAGCAGTTCTCGCTCTATATTTTCTCTTTCACACGTTTCTTTACCACTCTAACATCTAACGTAGCATCTCTAACAATACACACTTTAAATCGTTGCCACAATATATACCGTCATACCGCCCAGCCCTAATGCATGCCATGTCTGTGTGTATGTGATGAAAGAGTGCAGAGAACGTTAGCTTTATTTGTCTATCCATGCAGTGTGGGCTGAAGGAAGGGGTGGCTTCATGCACCTGTGAGGCTCCAAGCAGTAGCGGGAGGCAGCGGCCCGCTTGAGGGGGGCACTCACTTTTCTCAAACCTGTCTGCCAGGCGGGAGCACATGTTGGAGCCCATGGGCTGGTCCTGCCCGAGGGGGGAGTCCTGGCTAAGAGGGGTCAACACTAACTGTTCTGGAGGAGCCCAACAAGGGTTGCCATAAGAAAAAAACAACACAAGATATCAAGTCAGTAAGACCACAGAGCAAAACACTCTTAGAAATGTGCTTTTAGGGATGAGAAATGGTGCTCAAGCGTTAATATTTAAAAGAACTCTTTCTCAATAGAAAGCCTTTTTTATAGTGTAAAGGGGCCCCTGACATGTCAAAAAGATTCTTGTTGATAACTTGTTGATTTATCTTGACCTTACTGGCTTTCATGCATTACCTTTATGTTCAATAATGCCTCACATTACAACACAAAGCAAGTCAATTTTTCTCTGTCTAACATGATAAACCACTCTGATCCAAGAAATGAAAAAGCAATGCTTTAAATGTGTGCCATCTTTCCCCTTAAAATGACTCTCAATTCAAAATAATTGTGTGTATTATTATAATTTTTTTTTTAAGTAAAAGGATATTGTGGTGCTTAATATGAGAATAACTCAAGAAGGATTTATTATTATCTGAGTAAGCAGACTTGCTAATGCAAACAGAAAATAATAAATCAAATCAAATCAAATTAAATATTAATATATAAGATTAAATGATGAGTTAATATTTATTTTTCTCCTATCATCTTCCCACAATGATGAATCTGTATACTGCAAATGACTATAATTTCCAAAACATTCTTTTAATCGGTGAAGAATAGTTACAAACACCAACTTTTCAGATGCTTTAAGTAACCTAATGGCTAATTTTTAATAGTATTTCAAGCAATGAATGATGTAAGCAGTCAATTTTTGAATGCTCTGATTGCATTCCTTTTACCTTAATTAGTTCTATTCCTTTAATTCTTTTAAAAGAAGAAGCATCGTTTGACAAAGCATTTATAGAAGTAGAACCCTTAAACAGTGTTTTTAAGGTAATCCTTCCTTCTGGCATTCTGACAAGAGAAAAATATGCTAAAATAAAGTATAATGTGTGTTTAATTTATATACAGGTTTATATTTTGATGTAAATACAGAAACCTTGTCTTATCTGTATCCCATCAGTTTAATGTGATATATATATTAATATTTATTTACACTGTAATTTAAGAAGTCAATAAAATAGTTCCTACCACAAGTGATGAGTTTACAGTTGCTGCCCTCATGTGGCCTTTAAAAGTGATGCGCAGAAACGCTGAACAGTACGGATGATCACTAAAACAGGGCCCTTTAATGAATTACATCATTGGTTCTGTGATTATGTAACCCAAACGTGACATCAGAAGCTTATCTTTTGTCAAATGACTGTTAAAACAACAACACACTCTAATCACGCTGTTAGAAGCACTTGATTTGACATGCATGTTATTTTGCTTCTGTTCCAACTTGTACATGAACATATGTATAGCAAATTCGAAGGAAAACATCTGTCAGTCATCTCTTAACATGAGCAGAACTGATAAGTCTCATGTTTCACGGAATTACAAATGGGGTTACCAACAATATGGCTCCTGCATGTTAATTCTGGAACATACTGGGTCAGTGCAGGCCAAACAAACGCTGTGAACAAACCTTCAGTGTAATCCACAATGCATTTGTGTCAGTCTGTCAAAAAGACTCCACCCTCGGTGTCATCCCCCCACAAAGCCCTGCCGATTAAACACATGCTGGAACAGACCTGCTGCCAAAACACTCTGCAATCTCTCAAACCTGCCACCAACGTTCAAATCTCAAGAGCCGTGTATTTGCGAAGTATTCTTGGCCCCTGTTTGGTGCATTAAGTACTATGAAACCCAACAGGCAGCCCACTGGAGAATGATATATAAGCTTTTACTAAGATTTGTAATCATAATAAATGCCTCATGGCTCATTTCCATTCAGAACAGAGCCTTTAAAAGACTGCAGCGATGCAGTAAGTGATTTTCTTTCAGTGGTTTGCAGTCTTTTGATTTCAAACCTACATTGTTAGGATTTGGAAAGCAATGCTTTACTGCATTAAACAGATCTCAATGTTAAAATCAACAACAAATTCTTACAAATATCAAGTGGATATTTTGATTTTAGTCATATATTGCATGCATTTGTAAGCTTACACTCTACGCTTTCAGTCTTTGTCACTTTCAGTTGCTTTCAGTTTTTGTTTCACAGTTAATTCAGTTTGTTAGTTTCTATATCTAGCTATTTGTGACATTTACTTCCAATTTCTAATTGAAAATTGTCAAAGTGAACCCAACATTTTTTCAGTGTGTATATATATATAATTTTATTTTATTTTTATTTTTTTTACAAATAATTAAGTAAGATCCTTTTAAGGTATTGCTTGATGGTAACACTAAAACTATTTTTTCATGTATTTTATACTTTGTTGAATTCGCTATTTCCTATTTTCTCAAGAGTTTTCATTGGTTAGATCATTTTATTTATATTAAGTTAAAGCTGATTAAATGCTTTTTATATTGGTATGATTTTACTGTATTCTATTGTAGATTTTTGTTCAATTCTATCATATTATAAAATAATGTATTTATTTATTAATATTTTAATAAAAGGCAGTGAGTAAAACTGCTGGACATTTACAACATTAGAAAATAGCAAAGATAAACCTTAAATAAATGTAACTAATAATAACTGCTACATGACAGCATCTAATTTAAATGATATTTTCTTATATTTTACTTAAATATAAAGCAATTAATAAAAAGCTAGATACTTTAACCAGGTGCACATGACCTCAACAGGTGAGTCTATGAGCTTAGAAAGCTAGAGCGCTTTAAACAGTCACGTGATGAGCTAAATAACCACTAACAGGGAGTTTCTCTGTAAAAAATAAATAAAAAAATAAGAAGGTCTATGCAGATCTGGATAAGATTAATCGTAGCTGCATCACAGTTTATCTCAAAAGAACAGCTGCCGCTAATTTCCCACCAATCAGCTGAAAAGCGAACAACACCCTAGTAACCCATTTGTTTACACAGCGAAAATGACAGGTCACCTACAAGAGAGCCTCACCAGACGGGACAGGTGGAGCATAACTGATGCTTTTCTAATGTGTGTATATGTATAGCTAGAATTAGGTATGTCAATGATATAACAATTAATCATTTACACATAGAGGAACATGCGAATATCCAGAGCACCGAAGAAAATGCATGCGTAAACAGTGCCAGTGCGCGTCGCCCATGTCAGCAGATTGTGTCACGCTCACCTCCCTCGCTGTGGATCTTCGAGCGTCTGTTGAAGTACATTCTGCACGCATGTGTGGAGCTTCCAGCAGCGGGAGCGGGATGATGGCATACTCGGGCTTCAGCGGGGGTATGCGGGCCACAGGCGCAGGGATGCGGTGTTTGATGGAGGCAGCATAGCTCCTGATGATGGGTCACCCTCAGCCGCGCGCACTGGCTCGGGAACGCGCTCCTGCCATCCTGCTGATCCGTCGCGTGCGCGCGCGCTCCGTCATCAGACCTCGCCTGTCCCAAATGGACACTTTAAGCTGTACAATACGCCCTTGTGTGCTCTGGACTTCAACAGTCTCATTTAATTACTAATACATGTAAATTGCCATTTATAAAAATCTTCAACTTTAGAATATTTGGTTGGTTTAAGAGTTTACCCTGATTTAATAATTAACAAGGTTGTACCTTTGCACCACAGTGATTCAGGGTTAAAGGTGGCCTTATGAATTAATCAATATTTAACTAGCCTATATATTGAAAGAAAATGTCTTAATATTCTGGAGATGCTGACGTTACATCACAACTACAGTAGAATAGGGCTAACTAAAAGTATGTAATGGCCAATGCATTGACCATTGAGTGTCTGTGTTTTTTAAAAGAAATTTATCATGCTCACAAAGGGTGCATTTATTTGTTAAAAATACAATTTAAAAACTACAATAAATTTTACAATAAAATAACTGTTTTCTCTTTTAATAACATTTAAAATATAACTTTTTCCTGCGATGACAAAGCTGTATTTTCAGCGGCCATTACCCCAAAAAATTTGGAGACGTCGCCACAGTTCTTCTGGATTGAGTCTGTCTCAGTTTGTTTTGTTTTATGTCATTCCAGACAGACTGGATGATGATCAGATCAGATCTCTGTGTGGAGCACTGGCTGTTCTCAGACTCCTTGTGCAAACAAAAATCTTACTGGATTCTTACAATTAATGGCAAAATGAATGATTGGAAATGTAAACTGATATTTCCTACTACACTACAGCAAAATATAGAAATAACTGACTTAAAACAATTTTAGAAATATAGAAATAACTGACTTAAAACAATTTTTTAATCTGGTGAAAATACTAGTGTTCTAATAAGTTTGAGCACCACTGTATATATATATATATACACTACTGGGCAACGATTAATTTAAAAAAAATCGCGATTAAACACATCATTGTCTGCGATTAATCTCATTGTTATGCACAAAATTCAATAATGGATTCAAAAGTAGTGTATTGTGCACTTTTTCAATTAAATGTACTGTTATATGAACAAAAGTGCAATAACATTTTGTTTGCAAACACTTTAAACGAATAAAGTGTTTTTTTTACCACAGTATTCCTTTTACATAGCCTAGTAGTAGCCTAGTTAAAATATTTCTTGTAAATCTCAACTTAAACATTAATGTAATCAAATTAAACATAAAACCAAAGCTATTTGTCACTGCCAGGGCATTAACGTTTTTATAGAAAATATTTTATAGTTTGTTATAGAAAAACAATTTATGCTCAGAGTCCAAGCCTCGACCATAACATTATAACAGGCACCTTCCGAATAGAGACCTGCACTACCGCGGCACCCAACGCAGCAGAGTGCGGTGCGGGACAACACCTGATGGGCGAGTGCGGGTGGGGGCGGGTAGACTCGTGTGTGTGTGCGGGATGCGGGAGAATAAGGGTGTACTCAAACTAGGCAATCTTAACCGTGCTCGAGCGCATTTGACCCCCAAAGCCCGGTTCGTTTGACTAGTGTGATGGCTCCGTGCCGGTTCGTTTAGCCGGCCCTGGCTCGGAAGACATGGGCCAGAACGCGGTTCAGTTGGGCTCGGTGCTTTCTAAAGCCTGGCTGCAGATTTGCGCTTGCACTCTCAGACACTGGCACTTCTGCCAGCGACGTCACTTGCAGTCTTTATTTTTTATTTTGTTACTATTTATTTGTTATTTTTTGTTTTAATCTCTCAGCATTTTACAACAGTAGCCAGGTGGTGAAGACAAGACAAAAGAAATTAAATTACGAAGTCACTTGCAATCGCCGCTTTGCCATAGACCAAAAATAGGCCCAAACAAATAGCTAGCTTACTAATACAGGATATTTAGCTAAATGATTTGCATAGTTGTATATGTTGCTTAATTACCTATATGTATCATAAATATTTTTTTTTTTTATTTTTAGAACCTGGATACCTTTGCTTTGATGTAGACAACCAGTACATCTGTTTATGCTAACATTTATTTTACTTTTGACAACCAAAAAGTTTTTAAAGTAAATTGGTGCCATCCCACTCCTCCTGTGTGTTTGCTCCTTCCAAATCCTTGCCGAAATTATGGGGTGTGCCAAAATACATGGGCACATGACAGTAAAAGTTCCACTTGCCAAGAAGACAGGTGAAAAAAAAAAGGGGGGGGGGGGGGTTTTTTTCCAACTAGCCCCACTCTCCCCTACTTCCATGAAGATAGGCCGAGCAGGCTCAGAGAGTGAGGGAGAGCCCACTCTTATCAAAACATCTACAATAAAGTCTGAAGTTATTACAGGGTGTGCTGTCTTCTCTTTAAATTGTATGTTTGTAACAACTGGATAATTTGTATCAACAAGCACCCACCCTCCTAGTGCCCCTTTTTTGGTTTTGGGCCACTGCCCCTCAAAATGTCTATGCACGACCCTGTTCTATATATATATATATATACCATGCAGAAAAAGTTCACAATGGAAAAGCATTTCCCCAATTTTAAATAGATGATCTTTTGCGTAACAACAGAAATGTATACTGGCATGTTTGACATTAATTTAAGCCTCCTCCTGTTGAATAAAACTTTTAAACTAAAGGGGTCATATGATTCGATAAAAAATTTTTCCTTTCTCTTTGGAGTGTTACAGCTCTTGGTGCATAAAGAAGATCTGTAAATTGCAAAGACTAAAGTCTCAAACACAAAAAGATATTCTTTATAAATCGTTATAGAGTACCACACCATACGCTAAATGGCTCGTTCTAACACCCTCACCTATCTACTTAACGATGGTGGTAAGAATTTTGCAAACGAAGCCCAAATTGTTCACTGCAAAGACACAGAAGGTCTTAACTTTTTATTCTTCTGTAGTATTGTTGTCCACCGGCCATGTCAAAAGATCGCTGTGTGCTTTTGTGTTGACAAAGCGAAACTACTTGTTTGGTTCTTCCAAAAGAGGAGATATCTGCTTCACTGTCAAACCTGGAGCGATCTGTGCACTGGTCGCATGAGGAAATAACACAACTTGGCGCTGATTCCGATCGCCTCGGATCGTGCTTTCACGTGGCCGGGAGCGGAGTCCAGCCCAGAGCCGTCACATGTCCTTCCGGACGCTCCTTCTTCGAAATCGCCGGGCCGCAGGTCTCCACTTTCTAACCCTCCGGCTGTTCCTCACGCTAGCCCCCGGCCTCTGCTGTAGGCCGCCGTGTGTGATGCTGTTTCTCGTTGTGAAAGCGAAACTACTTTTGTTTGGTCTTTCAAAAATGGACACAACTAGAAATCAGTGGTTAAAGTTATATTTACAACACTGTTCCAGAACAAAATATTCAGATGTGTGCTGCACATTTTACAGAGGACTGTTTCCTGGGAGAGTAGACTACATTGCAGACTGTTCTGACTCAAAGACTGTAAGAAAATTTTTTTATATTTAAAGAGTTTTTATATTTTATATATTTAAAGCGAGTTTTTTGGGCAGTGTAGAGTAGGGCTTGTTGTTTGTCATTTCTCAGATCACAAATGCAGACATGGTTTTATGTTTATGCGGTGCGGCGCGATGCAACGCAACGCTTACCAAGACAGTATAAGTCATTATATTCCATAATTATGTCCCCACTGGATGCAAGGTATGCCTCGTTTATAATGGGTTTTCATTTTTTTGTCTCATCGCTCCGGCCTGACAGTGCATCATCACAATATGGTAAGGGGCGTAACATTTCCGTCACACACTTGAGGTATTTGGCCAATCACAACGCACTGGATAGCTGGCCAATCAGAGCACACCTCGCTTTTTCAGACCGATGAGCTTTGTAAAAATCGACACGTTTCAGAAAGGCGGGGCATAGAGGAGAAACAATCATGTACAGTATGTGGAAAATAATGTGTTTTTTTTACCTTAAACCACATAAACACATTTCATTACACCAAATACTGTTCTTTTTAGCAGCATCATATGACCCCTTTAAAAAATCTTTACATCTTACTGCACAAAGCACATTATTTCAGTGTTTGAAAACCCTATTTGTTCCTTAGGAATAACAATGTATATCATTCCATTGTTAGGGAGCAGAGAAGAAACAAAATGTTTTATTTTATTACATAGTAACAGAATACTTATTCTTCTGTTTAGCATCACATTATAACATAATACATAGTCATAGCTCAATGATGTCAATTTTTCATAATTAAATATCTAAACTTCATGGCCAAACATCCCCCACTCGCAGATACACAACAGCTCAGAAACCATTCCGATCCATTCAGCAATATACACACACATACTTACAATTCACACTTCTTACAGAACATACACACATCCTCACAACATACAGACAAAATAAAAGGATATTTTAGTACACAAGAAAACAATAACATCGAGGACAGGTGTTGATTGACAGACTCTGTCTTTGTTTTAATCGAGATCCTGAAACATAAGCAGACATCTATTGTACACTGAGGAAAAGTGTACCTTGGAAAGATGCAAGGTACCACTACATTCATGATCATTCATTCAGAAGTCCTAATTCACACTCTGCCTCACATGGGAAAGGAGCAACACTGCATGAAAATGGTCATTTAGAGCAAACGGGGCTTTCAGACAAGGCCATAAGTGAAACCATTGTACATTAAAATACTGAGGGAAGGTAAGCAGGGCAGGACATGTGTGCGGTACAAGAGCATGTGATGATAAAAACTATAAAAAAAAGGTATGTGAAGGGTAAAAGTAGGAAAACATAACATTTAACCACAATTCAATATCTTTCATTGCCTTCTTGTATCATTGCATCACCCTGGAAGAAGTCTGGCCTATGACAGGCTTGAATGTACTGCCTTATAGCGCAGCGGCTGACAAGTGCTTTCAAGTGATAATCAATTTCAGCTTTTCATTAAAACATTGTGAACTATGTGCAGGGGTTTATACGCAGGTACAAATCAAGCATGCACTTACTAGCTCATACAATATCATATAATCCGATCGGCACTCCAAATCTGTTGTTCAAATGCAAATGGCTTGTTCTCATTAGAAATGTAATGACACTCAAAGTGGAAAGCATATTTAGTCCACAGGAAAAATAATGACCACGCTTAAAAATTGGGTTCTGTAGTGTTTGTGGAGTTGCTCATTGCCGTTTCCCGTAGTATAAAGATGCAGATGCATTTCCGCGATGGAATTTCAGCGACAAATTAATCTACGACCAGATGCATCATTCATATCCCATGACTATTCTTAACGACCCCATAAAAATCACACTAAAAACCTGCTTTGATTGAAAACGCATTTAAAAGAACACTGCCCAACATTAAGGAGCATTTACATGGAGGACTCATAGAGCTTCAAAACCGGTGGATTTCTCTGCAAGCGCTTAAAAATAAAGGTTCCTTTTGAAAATGCAATTGAACCAGTGTACGGTTCTTTCTAGAATATGTCGTACCGTTAAAACTGAAAACGCAAACATTAATTTATTTACATGTCCTTAAAGAGTTTTAAGAGGTTTATCCATTTTTTGAAGCCACCAAACTTAAAATTCATAAGCAAGATAGAATTAAGGTGCAGTTGCATTAGTGAAATTTTGGTGAAATTTCACAAGCAAAAAAGATGTCTATTTTCAATAGTGTAGCGATGTATAAAGCACAGCTCACAGAGAAGTTACTTCTAAACCAAGCAGCTTTCTGTTGGTCAATGCGGTGAACGACTTACCAACGTGAATCTGTTGCAAAAGGAAATTGTTCGCCCTCACACGAAATTCCAGATCACATGGATACCCATTGAAATGACTGGATTTTGCCCACGAAAATTCGACAAATAGCAGTAAATGTAACCGCACCTTTAGCTGACGCTAACATTCCTAACTCCATCCGAGTTAGCCATGCCGTCTGTTAATATGTCCACAAAGCATAATGGTGAATGGAAGAAGAGGAAGAGATGAAAACAAAAGGGGTCTAAAAAAATAAAGCTTTGTTAAATCTCTGCATTATAGTCTGTTTCTGCTTTTGGTTCTACCTTTAGCTTGAATACAATGGATCTCAGAGAATGAAAACATTGAAGCACTATGTACACGTGCCACCGACGGTGGAACAAAAGTCAGTCGTTCAGTCCGTTGATTGATAGCTACAGCCTGACATCATTCATGATGGCTGGACAGAATAGGCTGCCTGCAGATGGGGCAGGTGTTGTTTTCAGATAGCCAGCGGTCGATGCAGTGGATGTGGAACTCGTGAGCGCAGGGCAAGCGACGCAGCTTGTTGCCCTGAGCGTACTCATTGATGCAAACGCTGCAAGCGCGGCCCAGCTCGCCCTCCAAGTTGACCTGACCATAAGTGCGTGTGACCAGATTGTCGATCTGTTCTTTGGTGAGGCCCCTTGGGTGCTCCTCGTCTTCATCTTCGTTGAGAAGGAAAAAGTGCGCCAGCCTTAAGATGGGCAATGTCCCATTTTCCACCAAGCTGTTAGTGTCCCTGCTGCTAGGTCGTCCCTCCGTCCCAGTCCTGCTCACCCGCACTTGTCCTTCCTCCTCACCTGCCACTAAACCTTCTCGTGCCGTTTCTACTCCGCCATGGGCCACACCGACCTCACCACTAGCAGCGCGGTACGCCTGGGCTCCACCAGCAGAAGCGGTGTCCTGGTTGGGAGTGGTGGTCTCCGAGTCTGCTTCCGTCTCCATGAGGGAGCTGAGCTCACCGAAGCCGGTCATGATCTGGCGCAGGATAGATCTTAGCGCCATGGAGCTAGGCTCGCCAAGACCTGTCTCAGAAATGCGTCGCAAAGGGATTCGTATTGTGCTAACGTAAGTGCGGATTCCCGCACGCTCCGAGCGCGAGATGGTTCGACGAAAGCCACCACTGTCGCTCTCGAAGGTGACTGTGTTCTCGGCGGCCCGAGCACGAGAGCGAGTGCGACTGGCAATGCTGTCCCTGTCCCGGTTCTCACCCGGCCTGATGCGCCGCACCTGGAGGTCCAGCATGATAGTGGGGTGGCGCCGCACACCTCCAGCACCTGATACAGGCGTCTCCCCCTCTTCCTCACCTGCCTCCGGAGGATCCGTTGGAGCAGCTGGCTCTACAGTGGCCTCGCCCATTTCCATTGCTACAGCGGTACTTCCGGTGGACTCCACTGGGGCGGCGCTGCTGCTATGGGTGGGGCTAACATTGGAGGTGGGGTTTCTGTCCAGGGGGGAGCGACTACGTCTCGAAGAGCGAGACAAAACCCCACCAGCTCCTGCTGCCCGGCGCACACGGCCACGTGAACGAGTCCTGCTGTTTCGTGGCTCACGGGCAGCTGGCACCACCTGGGGGCTGGACTGAGGCAGAACGGTGGTGCAGTCTGGGTCTTCATTTCCATTCTGCCCCTCCCCTGTGTTAACTGAGGAGGTTGTGACCTGTATTTGACCCCTTACGGCACCACCATCCTGCTCTTGTGACTGAAAAGCAAGTGGAGCCTGTGGAGGAGGAGAGCTTGGCAAAGAAGACAAGTTCCTCCTAAGAGCTGTGGGAGAAGCCTGTGAGGTCAGAGGTGGCGTTACAGGCAGAGCCGTGTTACTGCGAGTGCGGCGCACCGCGGCCCTCCTTCCCAGGGTGGGCCTGGCCGTAGAGTACGACGTGGGATGTTGAAGTGAGTAAGGTGCAGACCTTGAGGGGTTGTAAGGTGTCGTGGGTGCAGAGGCAGACGACTCTGGGGGAGGGGGAGGGGGGGGAGGAGGAGGAGGAGGAGGGAGAGGAGGGAGATGAGGCATTGGAAGTTCAGGGGGAAGTTCAGTCGGGTCAGGGGTGTCGCTGTGTTCTCCAGGCTCGGGTTGCTCATGGTTGATGTTGATCTCAAGACTGAAGCGGAACTCGCCGCTGTTAGGGTTGGTGCGGCTGACGGCACGCCATGTTTGGTTACCGCTCTGCCCGCTACGTGTAGCATTTCCTGTGCGCCGGAAAGTGTTCAGCCATTCCAACAGGGAGTCTCCATTAGATGTTTCCGCACCTGGCTCAACTGCACCTGGAAAAGAAAAAATTATTTATCAATATTGTATATTACCAATTTCTTATCAATACTGATGAATAAAAGGGTACGTAATGAAACAATTTACTTTAATTCGGGTTGTTTCTACTTGCACTACCTAAAATGAATCGACAAGGACATTTTTGAAAAATCTTACCAGATTATGGTAGTTTACATTCAGAAGAATCCCAAATGTGGACTGGCAACAAAGTTTAACGTTACATTTATGCCCCCTGTGGGTCAGATTACATGTTTTACTATGGCTGCATAAAGCTATATATCATCACAACCTTAACCCCAAGATTTATGCCGCTGCACAGTTGCTAAAAAGACTTGTTTTGTAATTGCATGTGTATTGCATACAAATCCAGCTGATCATTCAAAGTAAAAATATTAATATAGCTGAGCAACTGAATTCAAAACCATCCCTTTATGTCCTTACCACTACTGCCCTCTGCCTCACTGCTCTGTGGGCGGGTTTCAGGGCGTGGCTGAGATGACACTCGTTCCTTTGCCCCATCCAGACGCTGCCTCAGCTCCTCTGCTGTGACTTCACCTGTAATCAAACAAAGACACACCCTATTTAATATCCATCTATTGTTCATTTAAGTAAAAGGCTATAGGTTTGGAAATTAGTACTTCCTCACACCTTACATTTTGTAAAATGCTTTACATATTTCTCTGCGTAAATGAAACTACATGCATCTTTGCATACGACCGGGTTCGGTGTGTTCTCACCAGGTGTTCCCAGTAGATTGCTGTCTCTCATTAGTCTGTATTCCTCCTCGCTCAATTCATTAATGAAGTGATAGTATGCCTCCTCCCGCCGAAGCCGCTCCGCTTGACGATGACGCTCGTCTCGGCCGCCGGGAGGGTCCATCACCACAGAAACCGCTGCTCAGAGATATTACAAGACGAAAAACAAATCACAAAAATTGTTCAATAGATACTTAACCTGCCCAGTTATTGATTTTTCTCTGTTCTGTGTAACTTTTCTTTTCTCTGGAATTTTCTTCTCAACATTAATATTTCAGTTTATAGGGGAACGTGTAAAATATGTGGTCTTGTAACTGCTCACCATATATTTTAAGTTTTTCCATTTTAATCAACTTTGATATTATGGTTGTGTGGTGGCAAATACATTTATAAGAATGCAATGCCAAGTAGGTCATTAAAATTGCATGCACAATAATTATAAAAGAAACAATAACATATCACATCATATGATATAATAATTTCCCTAACAAATCTCATGTCAACTATTCATCTTCAATAAAAACATGAAGACAGCAATATATATAAATCACTCAAGAATCTGCCAATGATCAGTTTACAAATATGAAGTTATGGTCTACGTTAATATAGAAATCAGCTCCACATATAAATCACTGAAAATGAGACAGCAAGAAAACGTACTCAAAATATATTGGATATACATAAGGATAGCCTTAGTATAAACTTCTCTCTGTCTAAAACACAGCCACCATTAGGAAACAGCCCGACAAAATGAACGCCTCTGAGAGGCAATACGCCTAAATCCTAAAATGGAAGCAAAACGGCTTTGACACAAGTCAAAACACACCGAGAGCTACGTGACGTTGACAATAGCGTCAAATTAATTCATATGAATAACACCTCAGTCATTTCAAACAGTATTGCTGCTCTGTAATAATACAGTAGGCCACAGACAGCACCGCAGAACAAGTAAGGCACCAAAACTGGGCTGTCAGCCTCACAACCAATCAGCGTCCGAGAAGCCATGACTGACAGCCAGACTATCCACTCAGCATCGGTCAAAGGAGGGACACGACAAAGAAAAAGTCGGGCTCCATGTCAGCTAGCAACCTACCAGAGACAATAAAAAGCCTAGGCTAGCACTCTACACAGGGTGAAATTCACAACTGAAATTAGTCATTAAACTGTCACCATCGCCTGTCACTGGGCAAACGCAAACCAAGCGGGGGAGCGAGCTGTCATTTTAAATGCGCAACACCTTTGATGGTGTCGACAGATTGCTGACAAGCTAACTGTTGGCCAATGAAAGGTTTAGATTATTATTTTGACAAGATGGGGAAAATGTCACTGACACAAGAACGTAATAGAAAATATGAAATGTAATAACACTGTCCAGATTGAGAACAAAATAAGGAAACGGAGGTAGTAATAGACATGTAAGTACCTGAAACAGCAGCTGTAATATGGACGAGTTCTCTTTCCTCTCCGCTCTGATTACAATGTAGCCAAGATGGGACCAACGGAGCCACACAAACAACTGTCCGGATAACTACCACGTGCGCAAAACCAGTTCCCACAGTAATGTGTCAGGAACAACACATATTTGCACTATTGTGATCAACGTATTTGCTTTTGTTTCTTGTCTAGTTTTTTCCCTTTCTTTTCTGCAATGCTGTGTTGCTAATTGATCGTTAATCCACAATATTATTTCATTATTAAGTTTGTGTTTTTATACATAAATTAGCTATATTGAATTATATTATGATAAAAAAACATTATAAATGAAATTATAATATAATCAATATTAACTGCAGTATATGTCGATTAAGCCGCTGTTAAGTTTCCTTTATTTCAAAAATATTATAATTTAATAATAATGTATAATTTGCTTCTATATATGCCTTAGTAATTTTATTCTTTTAGAGTATTCTATATAATATATGTGTCGTGTTTGTGTGTGTGTGTGTGTTTGTGTTTACAAGCAATAATGCCTGTTTGTTATGTGAAGAGATTTAATAAAGGTTAAAATAGTCAGAATAACAGTAGGAAGAGCAACGAAATGCTTCATTTAAAAAAAGGCTGAGGATATATTTATTAATCTAGAGGATTCGGAGATTCTAATGGACAAGCTTGATAGAGCGTCTCGACTCGCGAGTTGCTCCCTAGCAATCTTTTTTTGCAGTATCACAAAAGAACGTCATATTTTCGAACATCAAATGTTACATGATATAATAACTATAACAGTGTAGTGTTTTGTATGAATGTAAAAGCAAAACTGGCATTCGATATTATTGTTAATAAATGTAATATTTATAGTTAAGATAACATTTTGTATTATTTTGTTTTATTATACTACTATTTAGTATTGTTTGCACTGTGTAACCCGTTACACTTTGTGAAGTTGTTGTTAAATATATATTGTTAATAAACATTTCTTTATGTATTGCAAAAAACAAAACGTATGCGTAAAAAAAAACAAAAGCGCTCTAAAGAGTTAAAATCCACGTGGTGCGCCACAAAGCCCATTCCTCGCCGTCTGTGGTTGGTAGTGGCGTTCACGACGGTTTGCGACATACCGTACGTGGACGCTCAACTCTCCCGGGTGAGATACCGGCTGAGCGGCGCAGTTGCACAGAAATATCAAAGAAAGCGACTGATATTCCGATAACACTCTGCACTTTTTGTCAGATCAGAAGCACACGTGGTTCATACGTCGTCTCTGCTGCCCGTAATTGCTCGCGGTAAATGTGGACTCTTTCGCTGAGCGGAAAAGCGACGCGAGGGAAGGCAACTAATTGTCTAAACGGGGCTTGAAGTAAGTTGCCTCCCCAGCGGCGCTTTAAAGGGAAGCCACAGCCCGGATCCCCAGAATAACGGAGAAAATGGACTATGATTTCAAAGTGAAGCTCACCGGGGAAAGAGAACGAGTCGAGGATCTCTTTGAGTACGAGGGATGTAAAGTTGGACGGGGGACATATGGCCATGTGTACAAAGCAAAGAGGAAAGATGGGTGAGTTTGCAGGATTGACTTGTGCAGCGGTATGAGGCCTGCGCTGCCGTCGCCTTCTGCTCTCACAAACCAAAACAGACCGTGTGTCATCCGCCCTCTGGCCCGGTGTTTTAGAGAGCCACGTCTCTTGTCTTCAAAGAGAGAGCTCACAGTTTCAGTGGAGGCTTATTTTGAGGGGATTGTGAATGTACGTCAGCAGGCACGAGTGCTGTTGTGGTTGTCGAGCTGATGCAGTTACGATGGGCACAGGTGCATTTGATGCAGATTTAGGTTTGCAACATCATGTGTTGTTTTCCTTCGTCATGACGAAAACGATATTTACCTCTAACAAAAACTACACGTTCTTAATGGCATCTTTAAACCGCTTTAGTCAAAGGGCTGCTCAAATACACAACGTTGCATAAAATCAGCATCTCTAGTGTAAAAGGAGGCTCTGATGCTGTTTTACATTCTGTGTGAATAAATTGCAGCCTTTTATGTTGCCTTTGTCATGGCAGAGAATTCTAATTAATAGTTTCATATTTTATTTCGACTGTTAAGTTTATAATTTGGTAACACTTTACAGTAAGGTCCCTTTGTTAATGCATGAAATAACAAATGAGCGGTATATTTGTTACAGAATTGATTCATCTTTGTTTGCCCACTTCCATTAAATGTTAGCAAGATTAATAAATGCTTCAGAATTGTCAGTTCATGTTAAATAATGTTAACAAATGGAATCTTACATCTACTTTCGTATTTAAACCAGTTACATTTATTTCTTTACATTTTAGAGCCTCAATTTTCTGTTGTTTTCCCTTGCAAATGCATGTCACCTCAGCTGTGTAAAGTCTCCCAATTTCATGTCAACTCCTTGAATCCATTGCAGGTGTGATTGACGTCACTTTTGAGATATTTGCGTTGAGCGAATAGTGCTGCACAGGTTCAGAGGAGGATCTTTTTGAGCCTTTTTCAGGTTTCTTCTCCTTTTTCTGGTTTCTTCTGTAGAATATACCATTGAAAATACAGATGCAAAGGGGAATTAGAAGGTCTGTTTTATTAGAAGTCCGTCTGGGGAAAAAGGGAATTGAAATTCTTTGCTCTCAATGTTTTTGGTAACTTGCCGATAGGAATATATTCTCCAAAACGTTCTCACACAAGGACAAAAACAGGGATTTGCCTGTGCTCTTTATCCAAAGAAGGACAAATGATTCTCTTCAAACACCGTGATCAAAGAGCTGAGAATAACAGTATGACAAGTGTAACCTTCTAGGATTAGATCATTTCTAATAGTTTTGTTTTATACATTTTCTGAAATTGAAACACACATTTATCAGGCTTTCTAATAGACTGTGCCAAACACATGATGGCCTTTGAATTTGTAGGGTCCTGTGATTTTTTTTATTTTTATTTTTTTCAGTTTGTAAAGCACTGATGGAATCACAGAATTCAGTCATAAAAAAAGTTAGATGAATAAATCTAAAGAACATTGAAGTAAACTATATATAATCAAATTACAATGTGGACTAGTGTCTGTGAATTTTAAACCACAAAAAAGACTGTTATGCAGTTTAACTTTAAAATGTACTTAAAGTAACAAAAACAACTATTTTATTAAAACTATATTTTTGAAGGAATAGAACACAATATCACTTTTTTGAACAACAGAGCTGCACGGCAAGGTTTACAGTTGTGCAGCACTTTGTTTGCCAAAAAAGTTAAAGAAATTGTTCAAACTTAAGTTGACTACATTTTAAAAGATTAATGCATTTTTTCTTTGCCACCATTTTTGATTCTTCTTTGTATTAAATCATAAATCCACAAAAATCTAAACCGACAACACAGAATTAAAAAAAAAAGAAAAAAAAGCAACATTTCATAAGGCCCTATTATTGTAAAAATGTATACATTCTTAAAGTTTTATGAATTAAATTCATTAGACATCCTTTTTGATTGTTAAAATGTAACTAAACCATTATAAGAATACAATTAATTTAATAGGTCTCTAACTTTCTAATTCCAGCTGCTGTGTCAATTAAAACTATTTAATTTTAAATTTAATTTAGGTTTTAATTGCCTACACTTGGAAAGAAATGAAACGACCATGACTTAAAAGTTTTGCATTTATTGATTAGAAATTAGAGCTGCGACTTGGGGAATAAATAAAAGACCTAAAAAAATCCATTCTACATTTTACTTGTATTGGTAGTTTTTGCTTGGAAAGCTTGACAGAAAATAACCCTCATGTCTGCAGGACAATTGTGGTCACGTTGAGGCAGCTGAAATAGCATTCCTCCCAATTTGCAATTGTATTTAGTGCTATCACAAGATATTTGTTTTAGTTATGTTCTTTAATGATTATTTGGTTCTGGTGCAGCAATCTTTTTCACACCGATTGTAAAATATCTATCATGGCGGAGTAAGAATGGATCTGCTGATGAGTTACTGGAAGTTGGTTCTGAAGTGCGGGGCTTTAAGTGAGACCCATCAGACAGACCCAAAGCTGGGCTATTAAAGTCCAGACTGCCTGGCGGCCAAAGTCTCACTTGAAGGTCCTAAGTGTTTAAAGATGTTTTTGTTCACCATAGAAGCTGATTGTTTGTGAGCGGTTTACAGCTAATTTTTTCTCCAGAAACTGGACAGGGCGTTGTGGGATTTTATAGGCTGATGTTTTTTGCGGGACTTCATTTCAACATTACCCTCTTGCCTCGAATTAGTCGTCAGGAGACTTATGAGTTTTCGAAGGTGTTCTGGTAATAAAAGAGTCAAAATCATCTGCTTAAATTCTGCTTGGCCTTTCCCAGTGGATTCTTTCTCTCTATAAGGGGTTTAATGTGATATGTAGGTATAGGTTTAGGGAAATGTAATGTACTGAAGAGTAATTGCGGTTGCTTATATGTCTATATTTGCAGGAAGGATGACAAAGATTATGCTCTGAAGCAGATTGAAGGCACAGGGATCTCTATGTCCGCCTGCAGAGAGATAGCAGTAAGTACATCAAGCTTTAAATGCGTTTCTGTCAAGAGGATCTTCTTCAAGTAGCTCTGACACATGCCATCTTGGTTAAACAAGTTCCTGGAAATATATTTGCAGCATGTGGATACTTTACAGTGTCAAATCTGTGATTAGCTCTATGAATTTTTAAGAAAATTCGTATGCCTATATTCTCAAGTAATGTGAAGTAAAGGGATAGTTCACTTAAAAATTTCAAATTGTCTTTATTTTTATCACCCCCATCTTATTTCAAACCTGTATGACTTCCATATAATGACTTTCGTTCTACTTTCTCACAGAAGTATTTGTGTGAGAAACAGGTTAAACTGTAAGCTTTCCTTAACTTTCTAAAAGTAGTTTTGTCAGTTTCAAAAACAACTCATACTTTTGGGGATCCTGTTCACAAAGTAGCTGAATGGTTGCACCCAAAATTGAATTCTTCTCTACTATATAAATGCGGTCATTGCTCTTGGATGTGGATACCTGCTGTTTGGGAACACAGTCCTGTAACATTTCTGGGTGGCAATTATACAGAAATACTTGACGACATACTTTGCTCAGACATTTAAGAATGATCGTAACATTTCAGATGCTGTGCAACAAGATCGATCCGCTGGTTAGCACAAAGTCGTATGACTTTTTTGATGCGCATTTGCATCAAAATGCATTTCCATCTCCCGTTATTTGCATTAACCCTTTTTTGCACAAGTTAAAAACCACCTAAAGCAGGTGTAATTTTATTCTCTTGTTTTTTGCAATTTAAGGAATTTTTAATAGATTTGGTGTTTCCATCACTCGTTTCTGATGTGATAATTCAAATTGCGCATACAAACAGAATGATGGAAACCGCTTATGACAGCATGAATATATATGAAGCATTCATTCATACTATATTGAACATTTACTTAGAAATGACTTATTCAAAAGAAGTGATTTCGGATGCAGCCATTGATTTGTGTTCAACTAGTCTGGTAGTCCAGTGAAGGTGAACATTATTAGCTGTCATTTGGTTTGATATGAATTAAATATAGTGCATGAGTCATATGGACTGCTTTTATGATGGTTTTGTATCCTTTTGGAAGCTTTAAAACTCCAATTTCCATTTTTTGTAATTGCATGGAAAAGAGCAACCAGCACATTTTTCCAAATTTCTGCTTTTGTCTTCCTTAGTCATAAAGGTTTGGAGCAGCATGAGGGTGAATAAACGATGACAGAATTTTTATTTTTGGCCAAACTATCTTTGTAATAAGCATTCTTCAGGCTGAAGTGATTTTGTGTACTTAAGGTGCTCTGTAGGATGTCTGTCTCAGCATGTGCGTCTGTGTGTGTGTTCGTTCTTGTTTGCTCCCTGCAGCTGCTGCGTGAACTGAAGCACCCCAATGTGATCTCACTGCAGAAGGTTTTCCTGTCACATGCAGACCGCAAAGTGTGGCTTCTCTTTGACTACGCTGAACATGACCTCTGGGTAACATACAATCAAACGCTCATGCACACACACACAGAAATGTTTGTATACAGTACATATCTTGCTGAGGGTCTATGTTTCTTTGTAGCACATCATTAAGTTCCACAGGGCCTCCAAGGCCAATAAGAAGCCTCTTCAGCTGCCGCGTGGGATGGTAAAGTCTTTGCTCTACCAGATCCTGGACGGCATCCACTATTTGCACGCCAACTGGGTCCTGCACAGAGACCTGGTGAGGTTCAGTGTGTTATATTGAACAGTCAAATGTCTATCCAGATGTAGCTAATTTGACTTGTTTATATATTTTTTGTGATCATCTTGATCAAAACATTTTACTGAGTAGAATGTTGTTCTACAACGCTGGTTGCACCGCACTCTTCCGTCACTTAATCTTTTTATTTTGGTGCGTAAATCTGTTAAATTACTTGGTATAGGAGATCAGGATCTGCACTCACGAAAACAGTCTTCTTTTTTTGTTTTATTTTACATTCATCGTTGATGGGAAAAGACAAATCAACGATGAATATAAAATAAAACGAAAAAAGACGACTGTTTTCGTGAGTGCGGATCATGATCTCCTATACGGAGTAGAATGTTCTAATACTTGGCTGATTATTAGAAATCCCATGACAATTTCCATTAGGTGGCAGCATTTATAAAATAATTTGTAAATATATTTTTGCCATAACAGATGTAAGGATAGAATTTAACAATTCTGGTCTGGTTTCTTTATTTCTTTATTAATTCTGGTTTGTTTATTTATTTATTTTAATTTGATTGATTTATTTTGAGGATGCAATATTTGGGGGGAAATTAAATGTAACTTATATGCCAAACTGTGGTGTTATGGTTTACTAAAAGCAAAACTATTTATTTTTTTTAATAAAATAATTGAATTTAATTGAAATAAAATAATAAGTTGATGTATTAAAATTATTAAATAGAATTACACTAAATAGGAATGTTTTAAAAATTAAAATAACAAGCACAACAAAATTACTAAACCTTAAGGTAAAAATAAAGGCTAAAGGCCCGTTCACATCAAGAACGATAACTATAAAGGCAACTATATTAGCGTCCACACAAGCGGACAATATCATCTGGTTATTCTAAGCGCATGTTCATCTGCCGCTTTAAATTCTCCAGCTCGTTATATTAGGATGGATTCTTATTGGGTGTCAATGTTTTTATTGTTCATCAACTCCAAAAAATCGTTCTGTAAGTGATTCCAACGATATCGTTTCTCTGTGCCTTTATCGTTATAGCTGTGGTGTGGACTCTGCTATTCTTTAATATTGAGAACGATTTTTACAACTGTATCTTTATCGTCATCTTTATAGTTATTGTTCCTACCTTGTGTTAGAATTGCCATTAATTCAACTATTATCAATAGTATTTTCCATACTGTTGCCAAATAATGCATGAATGAAGAATTCAAAAAAAATATAAAGAAATTCTTGCAAAAGGTTAATGCTAATGGAACCAAGCGTAATTTAGTATAGGTTTTATTTATTTTTTTTAAAAACACATCTTTTTCACAAAAGTTACAGCATCAGTTATCACAATGAAATGAGCGAGGAAGTGTTACAACTCTGAACTTTGACTCTTTCACCACAGAAACCTGCCAACATATTGGTAATGGGAGATGTCCTGAAGAGGCGGTGAAGATAGGTATGACCTCAGCTTGTTTCCTTCCTTCCTCTTGTGACAAACAAAGAGACATGCCTCATTCATGAAACACGAGCAGAACGATTTTTTGTGTAAATCGTTCGGAAAGTCGTTCTGATGTAAATTTTCGGATTCATGAACTATGTATTAGAATGATATTTAACAAGTTTATTTGCCCTGTCTTTTTTTAGTTTTTTTACTCTTAACTTTGGGTAAAACAGTCTATGGGTAAAACACTGAGCTCGTCACTGTCCCTTTTTACACAGTCGTCCAATCACAGTGGAGGAGGAGCGGGACAAACATTACATTAACCAACCATGATCATACTTGTACAACACAACAATGGAACAGTTAATATGGCTAGTTACTGCATTTTTATTTTCAGTAATATTCTTCAAAATAAGATACTCATTACATTTTACTGCCGTGAATATTCCAAATAATAGCAAACAACGCGTCACTCCAGAGAAATGCAGTGCCTCCAAAGCTCTCTCAAGCACCACCAGCTGGTCGTTTTCAGAAGAGCACCAGGCATCATACAAAAACACTCTGGTGGACACACGTTAATTTATTCATATATTGTTAGGCATATAGCCTATTAGTCTCTTATGCATTTATGCTATATAACTAACCAAACCTGAGAATTGAGTCCAAGGATTCCACACCATTCCTAGATGCGTAATTTGCGTAGCTGTAATTCATAAGCAGGGAATATGCTAATTGTGAATGAGCGTGCATGCGCGCCCTATTTACGAATGATTGGAATTCATTGATATACACACATTTAACTATCACATCTGACCTTTACGAAGTATTTGTGAATCCGGAGGAGAGTTTTCGGGAAGGTCCGTTTTACGTGTAAATTACTCAGAATTTACTCATATATTTAAGAATGTTTCACGAATGAGGCCCAATGTGTGCATCTGAGTGTTTTGATGCACATTCATAACCGTTTTTAAAATTCTGTCCCTTATTTGCAGCTGATATGGGTTTTGCACGGCTCTTCAACTCACCACTGAAGCCTTTAGCAGATCTGGATCCTGTAGTTGTTACGTTCTGGTACAGAGCACCAGAGCTGCTGCTGGGAGCCAGGCATTACACCAAAGCCATCGGTAAGATGTTTCTTTATGAGTGTGTGTGCACAAATGCACATTTTTAAATGTGCATTTTAGATTTAATGACTTTCTCTTTTCTTCAGATATCTGGGCGATTGGCTGTATCTTTGCTGAGCTTTTGACCTCAGAGCCTATCTTCCACTGTCGACAGGAGGACATTAAGACCAGTAATCCCTACCATCACGATCAGCTGGACCGGATCTTTAATGTCATGGGCTTTCCTGCAGGTATTCATCTTCCACTTGACACTTAAATCTAGATGATTCAGTGAAAACTTTGAGACTATGAGACTTTTGTTAGGAAAACGACTTTTTGTTGTTTAAATATTTGTAAGGTTCTATGTAGGGCTGCACAATAAATCTAAATGGAATCGCAATCGCGATTAGGCAGATGCTGCGATTGTCCTGCGTATCTTTCAGTGAAGCACGGTTCTGTGATCAGCAGTAAATCTCCATCCAAAGGCCAGAGGGCGCTCTCGCGCTGAAACTCCAAATACGCCTAGCAGAAGAAATCCAGAAAATCGCTGCAGCTGAATAAACAAAGATTCAACGGCTTTCATTGATTCAACGTGACTAATAAACACGACTACGGCAATATATGTTTTATCGGAGTTCTTATTATTATAATTTTCAATTAAAAAAAAGTATATTTATAATGCAATGCCTTTATCACTGCTTAAATACTATGAAATGTTGCGTGCCTTATTCTGTGTAAGAAACCACATAATCTCACAGAATGATTTATTACAAACACTCGACTGATGTTATGAAGTTAGTTTGGAGTAAAAATATGCTATTAAATGTGGTATTTTCACATGCTTTCAATGGAGCGGCATTTACTTCACAGAGCCGTAGGTCACTGAGAAGCTATGCAAACAGCTGTCATTATCGCAAATGATTTCTTCGATTTCAGAATCGCGAAATAAAATCGTCTGCGATTTTTTTTTTTTTTTTGCGTAACTTGTCCATGAACTACGGCTATGTGTAGTAAATTATGCTCCATCTGAAAGCACGTGATGATAATTTACTGCTGATTACAGAACCGGCATCACTAACAAAATGCGCATGACAATCGCATTATCTTGCAGCCCTAGTTCTGTGTGTAAGGATGGAACTTAATAATTCTAGTACCTCTAGGTCCTGATTCCTCTTAATGAGTTTATTTTGTACTTTTAAGGAAAACATATTTTGGGAGAAAATAAATGTAATTAAATTTTCGAAGCCAAACAATGTTGTTATTGTTAACTAAAAGTAAAACTGTAAAAAATAATGTTAATTTTTAATATAATAAAATAATAATAAAAATAATTGAAATAAAATTAAATGGGGAGAAAACTTAAAGGGGTCCTATTATGCTCTTTTACAAAGTCTTGATTTTGTTTTGGGGGTGTACTAGAACATGCTCTCATGCTTGGTTCGAAAACACATTATTTTTCCCATAATTTACATTATTAAAATACCTTTCTTTCCAGGCTGGCACAAACGGCTCGATTAGTTCCCGGCTTTGATGAAGGTCCACCTTCCAAAACACAAATGTGTGTGATTGGTTAGCTGTCCCTGTGCGTTGTGATTGGCGAACAGCTTAAACGGTGTTTCAGTACTGCCGCACGCTCTTGCTCTGTCTTTCAACAAAAGCTTTTGGCAAATCCGGCACTTCTCCCTCGTGATGTGGAAGCTGTCCTCAGTAAAATGCGCAGCACACAATAGCAAATTGGGGTTATAATGCTCAGGAACGGAGTTAAAAATAAATTGCAACCACTGTTTCCTGATGTCATTCGCTTTCGGAAGCCCAAACAAAAACTTTTGGGCACGGAGGTGAAAAAAACGCATTTCAGGCGGTCGCGCACCGGATGAGAAGCGCAGCATCTTTAAAATTCGAATACATTATTTTCTATGAGTGTAGGCACACCTACACTCTGTCCGCGGCGCCCAGCTACGTCGGGTTGTACTTGTAAGAATTGTTCTAGACCAGCGGTTCTCAATTCCAGTCCTCGCGTACCCCCGCTCTGCATGTTTTGCACGTCTCTCTTTGTTAACACACCTGATTCAGATCATCTTGTTAGAAGTGAGCTCTGTGCATGAACTGTGTTCTGATTGACATTTTCCCTACACAGTGTCCATTGCTCCCTATTCCCTGAGCTGGGGAAATCCGTTGAAGTTTACTTCATTTCGGAATATTCATTTACAGATTTGCTGCCTGCAGCGTCTTCACACACATACGAAACTTACTAGAGAAGTGTGAAGTGTGACATAATATACCTTTGTAAATAAATACAATTTAAATTCACGTCTCGCACACTTAAATGCCCTTTGTATGGAACATATACGCTCCCTTCAAAAAGGAATCATGGAGGAATATATGGTAATGTCCACTTCGCAGGGCACTTACAGTCAAATATAACAAATGTATGAAGCAATAAGAGAAACACACAAAATGTGCAGAGCGAGGACTGGAATTGAGAACCGCTGTTCTAGACATGCCAAAAATTTGAGGCTACAGCACAGCAGCTGCTCTTCTTTGTTGTCTCGTCTGATGCACTCACTCTGTCAGCAGCACTTCTTCGTCGTCTCTCGTCTCATGCACTCACTCAACCAAGCGTTCTAACCATAACCTCGCCCCTCCCCACCCCCCAACCATTCGAATTTCTGTAGTCGGAATTATTTGTTAAGAATTCTAATGAGCCGCTTGTTATATCACAAAGCCCTGAACCAAACAGCTGTAGTCCCACGCGCCGTTGCCTGTAGTTCTTGAAATGGATTTTAAAAAACTAAATATTCCATTTGGAGTGGACTTTGATAAGTGTACTTTCTAGATCTTTTTTATGCCCAAACATACACACTACACACTGACTAAAATTAAAAAAGTGAAAAAGCATAATAGGACCCCTTTTAAATATTTATGTTTGCATTTACAGTTCAGCTGTTCAGTTAATAGTTCACAATGCTTCAGTTCAGTCAATTGTCCTCCTGATAATCTTTGTAATCTAATTTTCTTCTCAGATAAAGACTGGGAGGACATTAAGAAGATGCCGGAACACTCTACGTTGATGAAAGACTTTAGGAGGAATACGTTAGTTTGATTTCATCTTTGACTGTAAAAATATCATACTAATTAGGCATTTCATTGATTAGGGTTTTTGATCTGATGGTGATTGTCCCTCTTGCTGTAGGTACACTAACTGCAGCCTTATAAAGTATATGGAGAAACATAAAGTCAAACCTGACAGCAAAGCATTCCACTTGGTAAGTGGGCGAATAGAATTGCAAATCTCATATATTCGTTCTCATATATTCAGCTGTTAACTTATGAACTCCCTTTCAGCTGCAAAAGCTGCTTACTATGGACCCCATCCGCCGAATCACATCTGAGCAGGCCATGCAAGACCCGTACTTCCTGGAGGAGCCTTTACCCACATCTGAGTGAGTGATTTTAAGCACAAAATCAGCTTTCTGCATGAATTATTATAATTAGGATTTCTGTATTTTTTTTATACACAGCATGTACACTGAAATTAGGTCAACTGCAGAGCTATATTGCATAAGATGTTATTTAAGAAATATTTTAAAAAGCTGTGTTTTGTTTAGTGTCTTCGCTGGCTGCCAGATTCCTTATCCCAAACGAGAATTCCTGACGGAAGAGGAGCCTGAAGACAAGGCAGATAAAGTAAGAAATGTGTGTTTTCTGCTTTTGAGTATTTCTGTGTGTTTGTGAATATATTGTTGACCTAGGGCTGGACAATAATTCGATATCAATATGTATCGCGATATAATTTTTTTCAATAACGGTGATATGATTTTTAAACACATTTCCGATATTTCGATATACATTACCAGTTTTAACACTCTAAAAGCGCCTCCTGCTGGCAGAGAATGAGTTTTCATTTTAAATAAGCCCCCGTAAATGGCGCATCATGCACGTGAGGTTATCTGATGGAGAGACGCAAAGCAGTTTAAAGCAGAGTCCTGCACGGGTCCTGTTAGGTAAACCTGCATCCGCAGTAGCTACACAACAGAACACACGACCCGTTATCCGACAGCAGCCAAGCACCAATTTAATTCTGTACCCGACCCGTTTGACATAAAGACCGCGACCTGAACCGCACCCGCATTAAATAGTCTACTGCATCAGTAAGGCAAAATTATTCATTTTCTCATGTGACACAAGCAATCAAACCAAAATAGGCATTTTAAGTTGGTGCTTTGAAGAGAAATAGACAAGCAGCGCAACAGAAGAATGATAAGAACGCGCGTCCTTCCTGTATACAATACAAACTTTTGCCTACATCTTGTGAACAATCTGCCAGGCTGTTTTGCACAAATGTGCATAAACTACATACTTAAATCTTCATAAATGAAAAGAACATATTTAGATATGACTTTACTGTTAAGTGCCATTGTCTCCCTTAAACTCTGTAGTGTATAGGCTATGCGGCAGTTAGTCCTTTACAGAAGCATTAAAAATAAATCTTAAAAATAAAATGATATAGGCTACAGAAAGCGAGCAACGAGTGCTCCCAAGCTGTCATTCACTTCAGCTGCAGCGCGAATGGCTAGAATGCGCAACGCTGCAAATCCAGTGTTGAGGCTCCGCTATTATTATTGCATTTCATTAGTCCCACTTATTTATGCACGTTTGTTCGCGGGAAAGTGAGCAAGACACGACAGTGATTATAGTTAAATAAGATGAAAGACATAGGCTATAATATAAAGAAATTAGCTACATTTATTTTCAAATTAAATATCACAACACACATTTATCATTCAGTCTAGTGCGTTTTACATATAATGTAAGCGCAACTTGTGTAGATTTAAAAAGGCATGACTGCTTCATTTTGGTGTGTATTTGTATACTTTTACCATCCAATCAATCTCAACATGCTTTAATTTGGTGTCGCTATACGTTTGCATCACTAAGATTAAATTAGCCTAAGTCTTTCTTTGTCCTGCGCTCTGGAAGTGATCTGTTAAATCTAATCAACTTTAATTACTAAAACTAAACTATATAAAAACTAAATAGAAATGTGTTCACAAAATAAAAACTAAACTAAAACTAACAAAATTATTAATGAAACTAATAAAAACGAAACTAAATTGTATTGCAAATTTGAAAACGATATTAAAATAAAACGAATTTTAAAATGCAAAACTATAATAACCTTGGTCTCCAGCAACATTTCCAGGTTTTGTTGTTGTTATATATATATATTTTTTAAGAATTCTCTTATGCTCACCAAGGCTGCATTTATTTGATCCAAAGTACAGCAAAAACAGTAAAATGTTGAAATATTTTTACCATTTAAAATTGCTTTCTATTTTAATAGATTTTAAAAAAATAACTGTTTCCTGTTATGTCAAAGCTGAATTTTCAGCAGCCTTTATTCCAGTCTTCAGTGTCACATGATCTTCAGAAATCATTCTAATATGCTGATTTGCTGATTATCAATATTTAAAACCGTTGAGTATTTTTTTTTTCAGGATTCTTTGATGAATAAAAGATCCAAAGATCAGCATTTATCTGAAATAAAAAGCTTTTGTAACATTATACACTATTCCATTCAGTATCATTTTTATTAATTTTTTGGAAAAGAAATTAAGTTTTATTTAGCAAGGATGCTTAAAATTGATCAAAAGTGATGATAAAGGCATTTATAATGTTACAAAAGATTTCTATTTGCAGATAAATAGTGTTCATATCGATATCGGAATTATATCGTATCGACCGAAATTAAGAAATATATCGTGATATCAATTTTGGCCATATCGTCCAGCCCTATGTTGACCATTTAATTTTTAATTTTTTACAGTTATTTAAGAAACAAAATTTAGAGGCTTTTCTCACAAAAAACAGAAAGGACAAACAAGCAACACAACAATCAGTGTGATCGGTTAAGAAATTATTTGTGATTCATTTGGTCTGCATCTTATGTAGTTAATTACATTTTTAATTGAGAGCTGTGATATTTATCATTTTTATGAATTGCAATATTCTTTCTTTTCTACAACTGCAGAAAAACCAGCAGCAGCAGGGGAACAACCACACCAATGGGGCGGGGCACACAGGTAACCCTGACAACAGCCACGCACAAGGCCCACCTCTGAAGAAGGTGAGAGTGGTTCCGCCCACTACTACCTCAAGTGGCCTGATCATGACCTCAGATTACCAGGTAACACATGTAAACATAAACCTTTATCTTTGTTTTTTGTTTTTTTACAAACAGGCTTTAAAATGATCTTTCTATTGCCCATCAGCCACAATAGAGGATGATTGTTCAATTTTTCCATTTAGTTACCTAACTATTTTATTTCTTTATAATATACAATACCATTCAAAGGTTTGGGGTCCTAAGATTTTTTAAAATGTTTTTGAATAAAGCCTATTATGCTCAAGGCTGCACTAAAATACAATACAAAATATTACTACAATTTAAAATAACTTTTCTATTTTGGTTCCTGTCTTTTAAAGTGAAAAAAAAAGAAAAAAAAAAAAAAAAAAAAAAAAAAATAATTTAGTCCTGTGATTGCAAAGCTGAATTTTCAGCAGCAATTACTCCTGTTTTCAGTGTCACATGATCCTTCAGAATATTCTAATATGCTTTTCCTATTTGCTGCTTAAGAAACATTTCTTATTGTTATCAATGTTGAAAACTGTTTTAATATATTTGTGATTTTTGTGCAGCATTTATTTGAAAGAGGAATATTTTGTAACAATGTTTGTTTTACTATAACTTATTTAACGATTTAGTCAATATAAAAGTATAATTCCTTAAAGCTCAATTCAATGTGTGTGTTTTGTGTGTGTGTGTGTGGTGTGTGTGTGTGTGTGTATATATATATCAGCCACCAATTGTGCAAGTTCTCCCACTTAAAAAGATGAGAGAGGCCTGTAATTTTCATCATGGGTATACCTCAAATATGAGAGACAAAATGAGAAAAAAAATCCCGAAAATCACATTGTATGATTTTTAAGCATTTATTTGCAAATTATGGTGAACTAAGTCTTTGGTCAATAACAAATTTAATCATCAATACTTTTTTATACCCTTTGTTGGGCATGACAGAGGTCAAACGTTTTCTGTCGTCTTCACAAGTTTTTCACACACATGGTTGCTGGTAATTTTGCCCATTCCCCATGCATCTCTCGCTCTAGCAGTAATGTTTTGGGCGTCGCTGGTAACTCGAAGTTTCAGCTCCCTCCACATATTTTCTATAGTATTGAGGTCTGGAGACTGGCTAGGCCCCTCCAGGACCTTGAAATGCTTCTTACTAAGCCACTCCTTCGTTGCCCGGGCGGTGTGTTTGGGATCTTTGTCATGCTGAAAGACCCAGCCACGTTCATCTTCAATGCCCTTGCTGATGGAAGGAGTTTTTCACTCAAAATCTCACGATACATGGCGCCATTCATTCTTTTGTTTACACGGTTCAGTCGTCCTGGTCCCTTTGCAGAAATCAGCCCCAAAGCATGATGTTTCCACCTCCATGCTTCACAGTAGGTATGGTGTTAACTCAGCATTCTTTCTCCTCCAAACGCGATAAGTTGAGTTTTTACCAAAAAGTTTTATATTTTGGTTTCATCTGACCATATGACATTCTCCCAATCCTCTTCTGGATCATCCAAATGCTCTCTAGCAAACTTCAGACGGGCCTGGACATGTACTGGCTTAAGCAGGGGGACACGTCTGGCTCTCTGCAGGTCATTCACTAGGTCCCCCGTGTGGTTCTGGGATTTTTGCTCACAGTTTTTGTGATCATTTTGACCCCACGGGGTGTGATCTTGCGTGGAGCCCCAGATCGAGTTAGATTATCAGTGGTCTTGTATGTCTTTTATTTTCTAATAATTGCTCCCACAGTTATTTTTCTTCACACCAAGCTGCTTACCTATGCAGATTCAGTCTTCCCAGCCTGGTGCAGTTCTACAATTTTGTTTCTGGTGTCCTTTGACAGCTCTTTGGTCTTGCCATGGTGGAGTTTGGAGTGTGACTGTTTGAGGTTGTGGACACGTGTCTTTTATACTGATAACAAGTTCAAACAGATGCCATTAATACATGTAACGAGTGGAGGACAGAGGAGCCTTTAAAGAAGAAGTTACAGGTCTGTGAGGGCCATAAATCTTGCTTGTTTGTAGGTGATCAAATACTTATTTTACAGAGGAATTTTCCAATTAATTCTTTAAAAATCCTACATGTGATTTTCTGGATTTTTGTTTTCTCATTTTGTCTCTCATAGTTGAGGTATACCTATGATGAAAATTTATAGGCCTCTCTCATCTTTTTAAGTGGGTGTACTTGCACAATTGGTGGCTGACTAAATACTTTTTTTTCCCGCCACTGTATGTGTGTGTTTGTGTATATATATATTAGAATATGTATGTGTGTGTGTGGTCTATATACATATATATTATATGTGTGTGGTGTGTGTATATATATAATAATATATATCTATAATATATGTGGTGTGTGTGTTGGTGTGTGTGTGTATATAATTATATATATATATGTGTGGTGTGTGTATATCTGTAAGGTCCGCGCACCTGGTCCAAGGAAGGTACCCAGTGGCGGATGAAGGTCTCTTGCGTGTTCGGTCTTTTCAGCGCGCAGAGTTATTCAATTTAGGTTTAACTCAATCTGACTCCATTTTAGTATCTGAATTCTAATTTAGGTTGAAAGGCACATTGGTTGTTTGTCGGTCTCTGATTATTCTTACATTCGATTATTCTAATTAACTCTTTACTTTGTATTTTTTTCTCGTTCATTAGGAATCTATGTCGCTTAGGATGCCTCACGGCGGCCGCTATGTGTGGGCTCCACGATCACAAACTCGCCATTCTAATCCTTATTCAGTGGTTTGTGGCTAATACTATTTAATATTCTTTAAATAGTAGGTCTGTTTAGCCTCCTACAATTACCCATGTAATGCTCAAACAATAATCAGCGGTTCTTCTAGACCCTTAATCTAGACCCCGATAGTTATTATAACTACGTACAACTTAATTAAAGCTGAAATCATACACATGGTTAACGTAACTGAGTACAACTTAAACTAAGGTCAAGCGGTTAGTCAGAAATCTATAATCTCACCTGATGCGCCCCATGCTTTCATCTAATCCTGAGATCTAATGTGAACTTAACCCTAGACGCAGATTTGCGGAAACATAAGCATTCACTTAATCTACTTGAGAAAATAAACTTCAGAGTAAGTCAGCATAAATCAAATGTAACACTTTATTCTAGTCCGGTAAAGATGTATTAGGCAATTACTCTCCACGCCAATTCAACGATATCAAATCAATACAAGACATCAAACTCTCAAAGACGAATCTAAGAGTAAAATGCATATCTGAGATTACATATATTAGATGTATTAGAAAAATACATAGTACAGAGTGTGTGGAGATACTCTGTACTACGGGCTCTCTGACTATAGAATCGCGCTGACCCTTTTGCTGCAGTTCTTTAAATACAAAACCAAGATAAAACGTCCTCCAAATGGAGGCCTGTACAAACAATTGGAATTTGCATTAAGCCAGGTCCCAGACCTGGGTGGTAACAAAAGGTAATTTGCATGGGATTGTTCTCTACGGTGATCAAAGTTTCTCTTAACTCTTAGGATCTGTATTATCTTTTAGTAAGATTAAGACCATTGTACCACTTGCCCTGAAACTATTCAAATGAAACCAAACATGACTGTAAATCTCATTTGCATTCATTTAGAGCATTATATTCTTGACCAGTTTGAGTGAATCTAGTGGAGGGAGGAGATGAAAAGGCACATATGCATATGTGAGAGAGGCGTTTCCCGCACCACCCCTCTGTGGGGTGTCCTGAGGATGCCAGTGCATTGTTTGCCTCTCAGGAGATCAAAGTATTATAGTTTCTTTTATTTTTACCATACCATATATATATATATATATGTGTGTGTGTATATATATACTGTATATGTGTGTGTGTATATATATACTGTATATGTGGGTAGTATAATAGATAGATATATTATGTGTGTGTGTGTGTATATATATATAGGTGTGGGTGTGTGTGTGTGTATATATATATATATATAGATATATAGATATATATATATATAATATATATATATATCTCCTATTTATATATATGTGGTGACCGATATTGGTCCTTTCCTAAAGTAGGGGTTTACAAACCAAAGAAAAAAAAAAGATTGGTTCACTCCGAGCAGAATTGGTATTTGAATGTTTCTGTTCCTGCGTTCCTCTGTATTATTACTGTTCCGAAACCGGTTTGAGTAGAAAAAAATACTGGTTAATAACGTTATTTTTAAAACTTTTTCTTTGCCTATAATAATATAATAATAATAATAATAAAGGTACAAAGAAGCGGTTTCTTTGCTCAAAACAAAACACGAGGGTCCCCCCTTGATCTGGTAGCCTATCTTGTGCTTAGTCATAGCCAATACAGCATAATCTTTTCTAGATTTTGACCAAATGCATTAAACAAAGGAAAATGCTGTTAACGCTTTAAAGACATTAAAGTAGGCCTATTTTTTCTAGATATTTAAAAAATTTTGCAGCATGGATAAAAAAATGCTACTTCTATAAGAGCGTTTTGAGAGGAATAAACAGCCTAAATTAGTAGGCTGTACGTCGCATTTTATTATTAATATATTGTTATTATTTTATTATTATCATTCAGAAATAATGTAGGCTAAAATAATGGTAAATAAAATCAAAATGACAAACACAATTAAGATATTTTAGTTCCCTTCTCTCCACAACAAATCCTCTAATGTTTTAAGCCAAAACGTATTAATTTAAAAGTGAAACTAAAGCCTACCTCTCTCATTCTGCACGAATCCACAGGTTTCCATATTCATGACGTATCTGGATGCAAAAATATTATGTAAACTATAGGCTTTGTTCTTCACTCCCATTTTCCACATAAAACCTCATCCTTTACATAGGCTATATCAGCAGTGAGGCACTGGTTATGCTGAACGGCACAGACTGTACTACGGACTATTTAAATTGAGCAGTGTAGCTTTTTATGTATCTTTAACTGTATTTATTTTTGATAATGAACAGGCTGCGATGTCAAGTTAGCAAAAATATGTTGTATGTGCGTGTGAGGCACTGATGTGATTCAAAACTGTAAAGCTTTTGCAAAATAAAGAAAACTGCTTTCCTTTCCGTGAACTTCGGAGCGCGTTACGAACTCAGCACAATTCCAAACTCTGCACAATTTTTTCTTTTGTTTTGTTAATCTGTTAATGATTTAAGTGAAATATATTTCGTGTATAGGCCTATATATTTCTTTTTATGTATTCTATATAGTTTTATTCCATTTTCTCTGTTCACAGAAACGCTGCAGGTGCGTGATGTGACCTTGTGTGAATCCATGTTCTACACTGGTTTCAAACAAAAAGATGCATATTACCTGCCATTCATTTTCACTTAAATGTGGGCCTAATGCTTAATTGGCCTGATGCTTAATATCCTCAGATAAACTAACTCCGGTGCATTGCCATTGCGACTTAACATTCCCTATGATGAATTTACAGCTGAGAGCGGGCATTTCACTCGTTGGATGCATCAGCATCACGTTTGCATATGGCCGTACTATGCTGTCTGACAAACTATATTTTGTAGAGATTTTATTTTGTTTTGCAAGCATTTAATTATTTTGCCCAGAGAAAAACTTTGGATTATGCAATAGACATGCAACTCATTGTCTCCATGCAGTTAATGAATAAACCATCGGTATCAGCCCTTTTCATGCTATTTCCAATATGGCGATGACTGTAAAATAATAAAAAATCGGCCGATACATCAGTGCATCCCTAATAAATAAATATATATATATACATGTCTTCAAAGTGGACTGTCGTCTCATTTTGGTCCTCTTGTTGCGAAAGCCTCTCAGTCCATCTTCCTCCAAGCTTTCTTTCAGCGAGATTCCATTTACATGCATTCATTTGTCTTGAGTACTTGCTGCTGCATGCATGAGCAGCAAAGTGCTACTTAAAGATCTTAAAAACAGTCAGTTGGACACCATGCATTGAAGTGTGTTGCTTCTAAAGCATGCAGGAAACCTTAATGAAAGTTCTTCTGTGTTCCAGCGCTCCAATCCACATGCTGCCTACCAGAACCCAGGACCAAGCACATCATTGCCCCAAAGCAGCATGGGATACTCCTCTACCTCCCAGCAGCCTCCACAGTACTCACACCAGACCCACCGCTACTGAGTCAGGCCACGTCCCCCTCTCACAGTGCCCAATAGGGAGAATGTACTTAGGGAGGCGGGTGTGGACCTGAGCCGAACCGCCCCACCCACTGGCTTTGCTGTGCAGCATTTCAACCGCAGGAACAGTAACTGTAACCTAACAACACATCACCGTATCATACAGCCGACATTATCCTCCGCTGACAAAAGGAGAAAGAAAAAAAAAAAGAAAGAAATAACAGACTCTAAGTGAAAACAAATGAAAAAAGCTGATGAAAAGCGGGTATTTGTTCCATTGGTGATAAACACAAAAAAAGCAACAAACATTCTCCATATGTGGTACTGAACAGCTGCACTATGTAGTGAGACTGGTTTGGAGTGAGGTGGAGATCCACCGTACCATCCAATCTCTTTAGCCCCAGTCCTTCTTGCCCTCACTTTTGAAATCCGTAGGCCTCTCCCAAGACTTAAAGCTGCTATGTGACTGCCAGCAAAGACAGAATGACGTATGTCAGTTTGTCTGTCTCTCCGTCTGCCCTTATACACACACACTAACTCTCACACACACACTCACACACATGCATACAAATACTGAAGCACTCACTCTTTTAGCCCATAGCTGGGGACCGAATTCTCTGTGCTGGAGCTGCTGACTGAAGCATAATGAGAACCTCTAGTGCCCCCTGCTGGATCATACTGGTAGAAGGCGGTATAAAAGAAACAACAAACTTGATTTTAGTAGTTAATAATTTAATGTTTTGGTTTTACATTAGGAGAGGTCAGCAACTTCCATTTTGCTGTCAGACCGGCTGTTATGCGTGAAAGACCGGCCTTAGAACTTCATGACAAACGTTGTGTGGACAGCAGATTGAACATGCATTGTACTGTATTGTAATGAAATATTTTACATGAAACAAATATCCTGACAATAAAAGTGGAAGCGTTTAAAAAAATAAAAAAAAAATGGAAAAAATTTGTGTGTTTGTGTGAGTGTTGACATGCATTTCCAGGGTGATAATATGTTGCGTTATTTATTTTAAATAAATTTTTAGCAGTTTAGTTGAGTCCATTTTCATTAGGAGTTATGGCTGTTATCTTTATTTTGTCTTGTCTTTATTTTTTCCTTCTTGAATGCATGATATTTATACTTTATGAAGAAAAATCTTTGAGGTTATTTCACTGGTGTACAGCAGTAGTGCATTTGAAGCTGTATTAGATTTTTGTAAAAGCTTTATATTAGTGCTAGCTTGGCCAGGAATGATTGTTTTCTGCCTGTTGCTTTTTTAGTTTATTACTAAGGCTGTTACAAAGGACTATTATATTGTGGTGTGTTACGGTTTATAACAATGATTACATAAACATCGTGACTTACTGTTAAATGAGCTAATTAATGGCTCAGACTGCTCTAAATAGAATCGCCACATTGCACGTTCCCATGATTTTTAATAGGGCTCATAAGTCCCATATTTAATTTATTTCTTGATTCTCTATAGTAAAACTAGCCTCCCTTAAAATTATTTTGGCCACCTTGACTAGATTCAATTTAAGTTCATTTAAATTTATTGAATTGATATTTAATTACAGTAGTAATTGTTAAACTATTAACTAATTTTACATTTTAAAAGTTACTTTTATTTTTAACTCCTGCTGAATGCTTAACATCTTAAATTGGACTAAATCTTCAGTTCTGTGACCCAATGTTTAAAATTATTTTATTATTATTTTATAACATTTTGAAAGTTTAATTAATTTGATTGTTTATTGCTCCAAGCCACATGAATCAGGGTTTTAAAATATGTTCAGACATATTGTCCCAGTTTTGGTAACAATCGATCAACATTTTCAATCAACACTTCCCCCACCACCCCATGGTTCGTGGACCTTGCTGTCCCTCGCGCTATTTTATACCCTAGTCATAGAAAGTGCCAATTACCAAACGTTTGTTAAAATGCTGTTTAGGGTGTTTTCAATTATATTTTTGCTTGTATAAAAAGTAGCCTTAGTTTTATTAAGTATTTTTGCTGTGGTGTGTTTAAAGCCCACCTAATAGCCCCAGATAGAGCCCGCCCTCACACAGCCGCCCTATCGTTTAATGACCGGGGAATCTCTGTCAATCATCCTCAGCCTCTCATCTGATAGGCTGAGTGTGACAAATGGTGGCGCGTTAAATTCCTATTCTAAAATGCTGATTGGTGCGAACAACCCAATAAGCCCCGCCCCAAGCGGATTGTTTGGAATGGTCAAATGGAGACACAGGATGGCAATCCAGACCGCTGAAAGCCTGGACATGTGAGCGAATATATTTTTCAACAAAATTCACTTTTGGTAAGCATCAGACAGTTACTTATTTTCGCTAATGTAGTTATTTTGTCATATTGCACTTGTTATATTTATTGTTTTATCGCGCTTTATATAATAAATGGAACATGAGGTTTGGGTTTCTTTAGTGGGCAGTTTATTTTGATTCTTGTTTTTTATTTTTAATTAATGGCGAGATTATGTTGATGATATAATTGTTGATGTTTTATTTTAGTTTGCTGTTTATTCTGTTATATTAATCATAACGTTGCTGTAGTGTGCAATAACAAGCGTGCGTTGCGTGCCGTATAAATGTAGAATATGTCCTCCTAAGAATAATAAATCAAAAAAAGTTTCTATATCAGATCAACATAATCACTTACGACTGAAAGTGCTGTATCAGTAAACTGTTATCAAAGAATATAACACATAAAAGAATTCCGCAACTTTACATTAAGTGTTTAGTAATTAACAAACCCTAAAAACTTATGGGTTTCAACCCGAGAGTGTTCAAATAATACACACATGTAGTGTTTTAAGAGAAGTCCTCGCTCACGCACGGAAGTCTCGGAGCAACTGGCTCGTGACATTCATGCGTGACGTGATCCGTGCTGAAATATTAATGTAGTCTTACGCGCAGAGATGCGCTTTACTTCAGTTATGAATAGCTAATGCATTGCCATCCAGTCTTTTCTGCGTTTCAAACAGCGTTTAGAGAGTGTATGCGTGTCTCCCTCGTTAGTTTGGACAGGATGTGGCCTCCTGTGGTCACGGGATGGGTCCGATGGACTTCAAAGCCTGTCAGCAGCACTGATGGGGCTGTAAACAGCTGTGATGCACACTAATTATTTGTATGTTTACATGTTATTCCAGCATCTCAAAGTGTCTGCTTCTGGTTATACACTCTCTTTCGCATTATTTGAAGATGGTAGGTTGCATTTTGTCTGTCTGAAGTGCCCTTTATGTGTGTGGTTTTTGCAGTAGGCACAGACTTATGGAAAAAGAGGGCCACTGAAAAGGAGAGAGAGGCAGGAGTGCTTCTTTTATTTGAAGAAGAGAGAGGGGTGGGGTTGGTGAGGGTAACGTGTTGGGGGAGGGAAAAGAACATGCATGGGAGAGCTCCTCTGTTGCCCTGTGAACGGAGGGCTATTGTCCCGGGAACCTTTCAGAGTGGCTTCCCTGAGGTCCCCTGCCACTCGCCCCCCCTCTCTCTCTCTCTCTCAATTTTTTTGTATTGCCAAAGCAATTGCAGCTGGACTGCTTACAAATAGTGCATATATGTCTAACAAAATAATAGTAATAATAATAGTTATAATATATAAAAAGTATTAAGCATGTAGTGCAAAATGAATTACTAATGTATGCAAGTATATAAACTAGAAATAAAATAAGGGATTAGGCATATTTATAGAAGCAAAATATAAATTTTTATATTTTATAATATAAAATATTTATATTTTGCTCTCTCGCTCTCTCTCTCTCTCGCACTTTTTCCTCTCATTCACTCTTCTTTCTGGATCGCTTCAGTAGGTTTTATGTTCTTACCACCCGAAACTATTCACTTTCTCGTCTAACTATCTCACAAACTGCTTTTCATGCCACTCAGACTTACATTCCTGTCTCTTTGTCTGCTCTGTGTCTCTGGCCCCCCTCCCGGTGCGGTCTTAATTCAATGCACTTTGTAATTAGTGTGGGTTGTGTCCATACTGCCGTGCACTGCAGAATTACAATGCCGTGGGGAGATGGTGTGCTTAATGAACACATTACTACACTCACAGACATGTACCTCATTAGACTACAAAAACAGCAGTGTCTGAGTGCATGTGTGAGGCCTGATGGCATATTTGCAGTGACGTTCAGGTCTCATTGCAGGAGGCAGTTTGTTTGTCGTTTTCACTTTTAAATGGGAAGCGAATAGGTTTGGCAGGCGGTGTGTAAGAACAATGGACTTTGTGGCCACTTGCATGATGTTACTATAGTAAATGGCAGTTCTTATGCGTGTGTTAAACAATCATTGTTCAGGTTTAGTTTCTGAGTGTGTTATGTGCAGGTCTAAATGAAATAAAGTTCCACAAACCTCTATTGAATTTAAATACCCGTTATGCACATGAACATTTATTAAATGTTGTGGCTAATTTAAAAATGCATTTATTGGCCTTTTGAGATACATGTGACCATGTGTGAATCTATTTTATGTAATTCTGCAAATTTTTCCATATTTTATTTAAATCTATTTTGCAGAATTCAGTCATTCTCAATGTTGCATTTACGTTTGTTACATTTTTGTTTATTAACGCTTTAAGCTGCCTTTCATCAGCATTTAACACATTTTACCTTTTATAACTACATTTTATGTAATTCTTCAGATTTTCCCAAATTTGAATTTTTAATGGAATTCTGTCATTCCCAATGTTGCATTTGTTTAAAGGGGTGGTTGATTGAGATTTCACTTTTTTTCATGTTAGTTAGTGTGTAATGTTGCTGTTTGAGCATAAACAATATCTGCAAAGTTACGAAGCTGAAAGTTCAATGCAAACGGAGATATCGTCTTTTAAAATTCTGGCAGTTTAATGCCTACAAAAACGGCTGGTAGGGACTACAACGAGTTACTTCCCGGGTTTGTGACATCACAAACCCAGATAAACCCCGCCCTCGGGAAAAGGCAGCAAAGGGGGCGAGGCCATGCTGCACTGCTTTAGAGAAGAGGAAGAGAAAACTAGGTGTGCACTTAAAAATCTATTCATATATGAATCGCGATTCTGTCTTCTAACGATGGATTCACAAGTTTCAAAATCAATATTCTAAAGCAGCGGTTCTTAAAACCGTTCCTCGCGTCCCCTGCTCTGCTCTGCATCTCTCTCTCTCTCTCTCTCATTTAGATCAATAACTCAGTTCTGTTCCATTTATACACTTATTTTCACATAGTTATGAGAAGCGTTAAACATGGACGCGTGTGTAGTTGCCGTACTGTATTAAAGCTTTAATCAGGACAAAACCTTATATTAAAAGCTAACATAAGCAGTAACATTTACAAATAACAGCATATCTAAAAGTATGAGACACAACAAACAAAAAACATAGGCCTACAAAGCCGTGCTTGCACAGGTTCTGCAAGATCCTCTTAATATACTCTGCTTCTCAATCGAGCTCAAACTAATAAGCGATATTAACAACGCCGTTGTTTACAATACAACCGGAGCACATGTCGCTGAGGTGAGGGGCACGACGTTTAGACACGCACTAGAGGCGATTTAGCCACTCACAACACACTGGGCTTGCTAACCAATCAGAGCCCATCGCCTATTTCTGAGGGCGGGGCTTCATAAAAACAGGAAAAGATCAGCCCGTTTCTAGAGTAAGGGACAGAGGGTTGTGGGAAATAATGTAAATTATGTGAAAAAATAATGTGTTTTTTTAAAAACGAAGCATTAACACATGTTAAACTGAACCCCATAAACACAATCAAGACTAGAAAAAAAACAGTGAACCACCCCTTTAATAATTTTTTTTTTTTTACTTAATTTCACAGAATTTTTCAAATATAAACCAGTTTTATGGAATCCGTTCATTCTCAATGTTGCATTTACTTTTGTTAAATGTTTAACACATTTAACATTTTATCTTTTATAAATACATTTTACAGAATTCTGTCATTCACAATGTTGCATTTACGTTTATTAAATGTTTTGGCCAAGTAATAATGTTTTAAGTTGCCTTTCAGCTGCAACTATATATATATATATCTATATATATATATTAATGATATTCATACACAAAATTACATTTTATGTTATTCTGTCTTTCTTTCATAATGTTGCATGTGCTTTTATTGAATGCTTTAGCAAATTTTATAATGCTTTTAGCTGCCTTTCAGCTCCATTTAACACATTTTACCACATATAAACCATATTTGATGAAATTCTGCAGATATTCCTACAAAAACATTGTAGAAAAGGTTAAAGTCAGCGGATTCTCTCTGAGCCTGGTTTCAGGGAGTAGTCACAAGTTGCATTCATAGTTATGTTTAGATTGTACAAGCAGGATATGAGAGGAAATAAGCGGTTACATAACAGTTACTTAAATGTTGTGATTGTGTGCATTGTTCTGGCTGTTTGGGATGACAGGAAGTTAGAGATGTGACACCGAGAGTAGCAGGAAGTGGAGAGCTGGGTGTGGAGCTGGAAAACAGGAAGCAGGGAAAGAGGCAGATAAGATGACCTCTGAGATGCTGTCCCACCATCCCTTTGTTCTTGTCCCTAATCTTTGACTTCCAACCCCCCTTAGCCAATCACACAGCAGATGGCCTCTCAGCTGGCCAATCACTGTGGGGGCTATTCTTTCACAGATGGGAGCATTCTGTCATGGCGTCTAGTTGAACCAGATGACATGGCTTAGTTAGGCTACTTATATGAGGGATGAGAAACTTTGCACATGGAAATACACAACATTTATTTTGTGTGTCATACGTAGACATAAAGTAGCAAGCTGTCTTAAAACATACGAGTAAAATATAATATAGAATTATAATGTATTGGTTTGACTGTTTTGCATGGCAAGCAATATTTTACAACAGTCACACCGTATAGACTGTATTTAACATAAATAACTACACAGAAGACTGTTTAATTTAGTGCTGTCAAACGATTAATCGTGATTAATCGCATCCAAAATAAAGGTTTTTGTTTACATAATATATGTATGTGTGCTGTGTATATTTATTATTTATATATAAATACACACACATGCATGTATATGTTTCAGAAAAAATGTATATTTTTATATATTAACATATATTTATTTATATATAATTATATGAATATAAAGATCATTTAATACATGGCACATATGTTCAAAATAATCTGTATGTTGTATTATATATACATAAATCTACACAGAACCACGCCATATTATGCAAACCACCAACTTATTTTGGATGCAATTAATCGCAATTCATCATTTGATAGACCTAGTTTAAATTAATTTGCTAAGTTATTCATTAAGTTTTGTTATGGTTCTGTTTTTGCAATTCTGTAGCGGTTATTGATTTAATATCATTTTTAATGATGTAAAGATGTCTCAGACAATATGAGAAAAAATAATAATAAATAAGAATAAATAATGTAATATATGGGGAAACAAAGAAGCTCATATATTCAGCATCATTACTCCAGTCTTAAGTGTCACATGATCCTGCAGAAATCAATCTAATATGCTGATTTGTTGCTCAAGAAAAATGATTGAAAACGTTTGTTGCTAATATGTTTGTGAAAACCTACATTATTTCAGGATTCTGGAACAGGATTGTATGATGAATAGAAAGTTGAAATGAACAATTTATTTGAAATAGAAATCTCTTGTAGCTATTGTAACGGGGCTGACAAACGTGAGACGTGCGTATCCATGTGCAAGCTTTTATTAAAGCAGAAGAGGTCAGAAACCAGGCAGGGTCGAAAATGGCAGCAGGTTAATGAGGGCAAGACAGAAAGAAGTCTCCAAAACGGGTGTGGTCATAAGCGTCTAACAATATCCATATGGCTTGACACGAGGGTTATCCAATTACAATGCAAAGGTCCAGGCAGGGGCAAGCAGTATCTGAACAGGGCAAGACGAGAGAGGTAATCCGAAGTACACAGGCAATAATCAGAAGACGAGGAAACAGACAAGGCAAGACTAGGCTAAGGCTATCGAAGGGAAACAGGCTCCGTAGAGTAGCTATCGCTAAGAGAGTGATAAACGCATACAATACTCGGCAGCCAGAACGGAGTGAGATTGGGTGTTAAATAGTGAATGAGTGATATGAAACAGCTGTGTGCAATCAGTGCTGTGTGCAATCAGTGCAATGAATGATGGGATATGTTGTCCGGGGTGATGTGCAACAGTGTGTAGTGCTAGAGTCAATGAAAATGTAAAGGGTGACCTCTGATGGCTAGCAGACGGAAGTTCATGGACCGGATACGTAACAATTATAGATGTTGTTATTATTGTCACTTTTTATAAATTGAATGCATCCTTGCAACAACAAAAAAAAGGATACATTTTTATAAAATCTTAGAGACCCCAAACGTTTGAACTGCAGTGTATATAATTCTGAAATGATCATGTTTTGACTCTAATGTATTCAGTATGAAATTGAAAATAATGTTCAAAAAACTGTGAAAACAAATAATTATTAACATTTAAACAGGAGATTATATACTCCATGATAATTAAATGTATTTTATTAAAGCAATAAGCCCCAAAGAAGCCGTGGTTTACAGTGAATTTATAACAGCTAAGGGGCATGTTAGGTACGATGCGAAGCGGAGCGGTTTCACAAAATAAAACGGAGCAAATAAAGTGTAATGATATTAATAAAAACAGTATTCTTCCACCAAACAATGTAGTTCCTCAGAATCAGTTGTGGTTGCACCAAAGTGGTTGCCGAGCAACAGACAAACGTAAACAAAGGTGTATGTTTGTAGAGTAATTTACAACAGCTTTGAACGTGGCTCAGCCAATCAGAATCAAGGACTGGAACTATCCATTTTATAATATAGATTTTGTTAATAAAAAATCAAATGTAAGAAGAAAGGAATAATATTGATATGTTTCCTAATTTGCCACACGTCAGGCAAACCAAGTGATGTACCTTGAATTCAGTAGACTAATGACTAGAAGTGAGAATGTCATCTGTTTCCTTAAGCAAATGATCAGTTTGCATCTCTTGTTGTCCTATGATCTACAGCTGGGCAGCTCGGAAGATGAACAGGATTACTTTGACGGTACCTTCTTTTCTTAATGCTTTGTAATCCTTCCATCCAAGGCTGCTTGTGAAGGGAGTTACAGTCTGCGTTTCTGTTTGTGTTGGAATGGATTGAGCTTCATTTGTGTTGAATGTTAGGTGTGTGATTTCAGAGTCAGAGGTCAGTGTGGGTTTTGACCAGTGTAAGAGGGTTAACCAAAATCCGAGTAACTCCGATCCCTTTTCTTGATCTCCAACTGTCCCAGTTTCATTCGAATGTTCACTCTCTCTCAATGTGTGGGTGTCTGTTATATAATATGAGCTTCATCCAAATACAGCTGAAAACTGAGTAAACATGATAGATGGACCTTGCCTTCATCCCTCAGCAGTAGTCTGTGCACGTGTGTGTGTGTGTTTTTAAATACAGTGTTTGTGTTTTGTCTGGGCAGGTAGAGTGCACTGCGGCTGTATAGGGGACAGCAGTCATGCCGCTGGTGAAGAGAAACATTGAGCCCAGGCACCTGTGCCGCGGGGTGCTACCGGAGGGCATCGGCAGCGAGCTGGAGTGTGTGATGAACAACACACTCTCTGCCATCATACGCCAACTCAGCAGTCTCAGTAAGTTACAGAGTCACTTTCTTTCTTTAACACACATGTGTTTACCTGGCTAATTTGGGACTTAGTTTTAACTTCTGTTATTGTTGATCGAAGCTAATTAGCATTAGTAAGGACTAATCCTAATCCAAAATTAAATTAGTGCATTACAAAATTAATTTGTGCATTACAGTGACTTTTTTTTTGTGATAGTAGTATAGGAGTAAACCATTCTTCTGCTAAAGAATTTGTTCATAAACTTAATTTTTGCTGTTTGCAGTAGTAGGCAACTTGCTGTACTAAAATGAAGGGCGTGCCTTTATAAGCATTTTTACAATGGCTTCCAGCACGGCTCGTTCTGTCAAAACATTTTATAATAGATCTAGCATTCTGGTGTCTGTAAGATCTTTAAAAGTTTTTGAAGGAAGCGTTCACCTAGGCTGCATTTATTTGATCAAAAATATAGTAATAACAATAACAATGTGAAATATTATTACAATTTGAAATGACTGTTTTCTATTTCAATATATTTTCAAATGTAGTTTATTTCTGTGATGCAAATCTGAATTTTAAGCATAATTACTCCAGTTTTCAGTGTCACATGATCCTTCAGAAATCATTCTAATATGCTGATTTGCTGCTTAAGAAACAATTCTTGTTATTATCAATGTTGAAAATAGTTTTTCTGCTTTTTTTTCAAGATTCTTTGATTATTAGTCTGTAATGTAATTATTAGTCTGTACTTTGATTAGTAGTCTTTACTGTCACTTTTAATTAATTTAATATGTCCATGCAGAATAAAAACATAAAAACAAATCCTACTGCTCCTAATAATACATAGAATAGCATAAAATTTATTTGAAATGTCTTTGTGAACAATTTTTCTCCCAAAAGGGAGTTTTTTTGTTTGTTTGTTTTTTAAGCTAACATTTGGGGACATTTCTCAGTTCTTTTGTCCCATACATTGTGCTAGATCACTTAGTGGTCAACTCTTTTAGCTGCATTAAAGGGATAGTTCACCCAAAATGTAAAATTCTGTCATCATTTACTCACCATCGTTCCAAACCTGTAAGACCTTCGTTCATCTTCAGAACACAAATTAAGATATTTTTGATGACTTCTGAGAGCTCTCTGACCCTCCCATACACAGCAATGCAACTGACACGTTCAAGGCCCAGAAAGGTAGTAAGTACATCATTAAAATAGTCCATGTGACATCAGCGGTTCAACCGTAATGTTATGAAGCTACGAGAATAGCTACTTTTTGTGCACAAAGAATTGTGACCCAGAAGAGAAGAATTGTTGAATAAATTCATTATTTTAGTTTTCTTTGCATACAAAAAGTATTCTCGTAGCTTCGTAAAATTACGGTTGAAGCACTGATGTCACATGGACTATTTTAACGATGTCCTTACTACCTTTCTGGGCCTGGGAATGTTTTAGTTTCATTGCTGTCTATGCAGAGTCATATTTTAATAACTAAAATATCTAAAAATCTCTCTGTAAAAATCTTGTTGCTTTTACTATACTTCATTACATTACTGTAAAGCATCCATTTCTTATTCATTTTAGACATTTGGTTTGTTTTCCCATTCTGTGTGCACTATAATTTAGTGGTCCAGTAGTAGTAGTATCTTCAGCTCGCGATGCTAGAGAGAATCTCCTTAATAATAATTCCTCTTGACTCACAGGACCCTACGTCTGCATTACATAAGACCATTATCTTGAAAACATGTCCTCTGAATGGGCAAGTCTCTCGCTGTGTATCCAGCTACTGATTTGTCCATCCATCCGTCCTCTGTTGTTTTTTCCCTTCCACCTGTTCTATAACTCCCCAGCTGACCCCTGAAATCCCCTCAAGTGTCTTTACTGTGCCTGTGTTTTGTGGATGCCTGTAGAAGGAGAGGGCCTTCAGTAGCAGCTGTGTGGATTAAATATAAATGACAAGCCCATTGGACTTGAAGGCAGAGCTGTAGACGATGTGTGCGTGTGACAAAAATAGTGTGTGCATGTCTGGAAACATGCTTTTCATGTGTTGGTGGGTGTAATACTGGAAACGAGTGTAAGTGCGTGATGTGTGGTGTGTATACAGTGGTGTGAAAAAGTGTTGGCCCCCTTCTTGATTTCTTATTTTTTTGCATATTTGTCACACTTAAAAGATTCAGATCATCAAACAAATTTTAATATTACACAAAGATAATGCAAGTAAATACAAAATGCAGTTTTTAAATGATTATTTCATTTATTAAGGGAAAAAAGCTGTCCAAACCTACGTGGCCCTACGTGAAAAATTAATTGCCCCCTCCTGTTAAATCGTGAAAGAACTGCAATTAACCACATTATTTTAGAAAGCTGAGTTAAATTTCACTAGCCACACCCAGGCCTGATTACTACCAGACCTGTTGAATCAAGAAATCACTTAAATAGAACCTGTCTGACAAAGTGAAGCATGCTTAAAGAGCAACACATTATGCCGCAATATAAAGAAATTCAAGAACAGATGAGAATCAAAACAGTTGACATGTATCAGTCTGGAAAGGATTATAAAGCCATTTCTAAGGCTTTGGGACTCCAGCGAACCACAGTCAGAGCCATTATCCACAAATTGAGAAAACTTGGAACAATGGTGAACCTTCCTAGGAGTTGCCGGCCAACCAAAATTACTCCAAGAGTACAACAGCGACTCATACTTATGTCATAAAAGAACCCAGAACAACATCTAAAGAACTGCAGGCCTCACTTGCCTCAATTAAGGTCAGTGTTCATGATTCAACAATAAGAAAGAGACTGGGCAAAAACGGCATCCATGGGAGAGTTCCAAGGCAAAAGCCACTGCTGACCAAAAAGAACACAAAGGCTCGTCTCTCATTTGCCAAAAAATATCTTGATTATCCCCAAGACTTTGGGGCAAATATTCTGTGGACTGATGAGACAAAAGTTGAACTTTTTGGAAGGTGTGTGTCCCGTTACATCTGGTGTAAAACCAACACAGCATTTCATAAAAAGAACATCATACCAACAGTCAAACATGGTGGTGGTAGTGTGATGATCTGGGGCTGCTTTTCAGCTTCAGGACCTGGACGACTTGCATAATTGACGGAACGCATGAATTCTGCAACTCGAATCAAAAATCCTGAAGGCTATGTCCCGGCATCAGTTTGTGACTCAACTCAGTCGCACTTTGGTTAGTGAGCAGGACAATGATCCCAAAACACATCAGCATGTCCACCTCTGAATGGCTCAAGAAAAACTAAATTAAGGTTTTGGAGTGGCCAAATCAAAGTCCGGACTTAAATCCGATTTATGCTTAAACAGTCCATTCATGCTCGAAAACCCTCCAATGTGGCTGAATTAAAACAATTCTGCAAAGAAGAGTGGGCCAAAATTCCTTCACAGCGATGTGAAAGACTCATTGCCAGTTATCGCAAACACTTGATTGCAGTTGTTGCTGCAAAGTGTGTCACAACCAGTTTAGATTTAGGGGGCAATTACTTTTTCACGTAGGGCCAGGCAGGTTTGGACAGCTTTTTTTTTCCCTTAATAAAATATAATCATTTAAAAACTGCATTTTGTATTTACTTGCATTATCTTTGTGTAATATTAAAATTTTTTGATGATCTGAAACATTAAAATGTGTAAAAAATAAGAAATCAGGAAGGGGGCAAACACTTTTTCACACCACTGTATATATATGTGTATGTGTGGATCGGCGCGTGGCTACAGCGCGCACTGGGTCATAAATCAGGAATTTGTAAGGAACAGACACCCTTCCTATAAATATTTTCCTGTGTGCTTTTGTTTAACACAGTTATTAATAGCCCCAGTTGAGGTGGTAAAAATTAAGAGTATTCTTTGTGTTTTTCTTTTTAAACGTCTCTCCACCACACTCTGAGAAAATGTGTAAAAAAAAAAATGGCCTAAAGTATCATATTAATATAAAGGAGTTTTGTGTCTTGATTTTTTCACAGGTGTTTTACCCCGTATGTTGAATTAGATGTTGTGTTTTAGGGTTGAAGGAAATGGCGTAAACTTAACGGAAATACATTATTCTTTTTTCATCTATTTTTTCTCAAACGGCCCAAAATGTAAAGCCGCTTATTTTATTTCCTGTCCTCAATTTCCCTGTCTTTTTCTCTTTTATTTTTATGTATGTGAAGCCTCAGATTTTAAACAGAAAAAAACTATATTTGAAGTATGTATGTGTGTGTTACTGAATAATTTAATATTTACATATATGTAATATATAATCTTAGTTATATAATACTAATACCTATTAATAATATTCACATAATATTATAAAATGAAATTTATAATTTATCATAACGTACTTTATGTACTTTATTATATTAAAAATAGTTCCCTTTCAAATGATTATATAATTACTTATAATTATTATGTTATATTATTTGTATGTATATGGTGTGTGTTTGTAATTATAATTTTGTTATAATCGCATATAATTATGGTTTGGTGCCCTCATTACAGTGAGCAAACACATATTTTTTAACATTAGGGTCGATATTCAAAAGATTTTTATCGTGGAGTCATTATTTTTTGCTTCGATATACTGTTTTTTTTGTTTGACACCTAGACTTTCGTTTTTTGTTTTTTTTTTAAATAACAAAAACTTTAAACATGTGAATTGTTACATTTAAAACCAAAATAAATTAAAGGAGTTAAATATGTAATATTTGTGTTGAAATAATTCAAGTACATGTTTACACAGATTACAGCTGGCCACTGCTGCATATTGTGTCCACCACAACACACAATTTTGCTCCTAATAAGATTTAAGTTTGGTTGTACTTGTTTGCCAAGGTGAATAATAGGGTGGGTCACAAGGATGAGCTGAAATATCATATTAAATATATTCATATTATATAATATACTTCCCCTCTTTTACGTCTTCATCTCTTTTCCTCACTTCACCGTATTCTCTTATTTGAAAGGTAAACATGCTGAAGACATATTCGGAGAGCTCTTCAATGAGGCAAACATGTTCTATTTGCGGGCGAACTCTTTGCAGGATCGGATTGACCGACTTTCCGTCAAGGTCACGCAGCTGGACTCGGCGGTTGAGGAGGGTGAGTCTGTTTCTGGGAAACAAGGACTCAGGGTTATTCCTCAATACACAGTGACCACCAGCATCTCAATTCATCTCAGAAACACATCTCTGAGGTTACATAGCTCCAGTGCGAGATCAATACCACTGTATCCCTCCAAACCCAAAATCTACCAAAAATAAATAATGCACAAATTTCATGCACCCCACATCTTTTTTACGTTCCTCTATTACCCACACCAAAGCGTGCACTCGCATCTCTTTTTTCAATTAAAAGATCAATACTGGACTTGACTTTACACACTCTGGAGGGCAGGTGTAATCAATCTCTCTCTTTCGCCTTCACCCTGTGCAGTCTCTCTTCAGGACATAAACATGAGGAAGGCTTTTAAAAGCTCTACCATACAGGACCAGCAGGCGGTGTCCAAGAACAGCGTTCCGAACCCGGTGATGGATATGTACAATTTGAGTGATAAACCACCTCCTCTTAATATTCTCTCACCCTACAGGTATGTGTACACAGGTTTGGGTCAGATTTTGGGGACAGAATGTGAAAATCACTTATATTGTGGAAATATGTTTATTAAGTTGTTCTAATAAATATGTGACCCTGGACCACAAAACCATTCATAAGGGATTTATACATCAACTGAAAGCTGAATAAATGCGCTTTCCATTGATGTATGGTTTGTTATGATAGGACAATATTTGACTGAGATACAACTATTTGAAAATCTGGAATCTGAGGGTGCAAAATAATCAAAATACTGAGCAAATCGCCTTTAAAGTTGTCCAAATGAAGTCCTTAGCAATGCATATTACTAATCAAAAAATTAGGTTTTGATATATTTACAGTTGGAAATTTACAACTTTGGTGTTCAGTCAGTATTTTAAAAAAATGCATAAACAAGTTTTTAACTATATTGAATTTGATTCATTTGTAGTTTATTATTTTTATAGGCCAATTTACACCTTGCCGACACATGCAGACAAACGGCAACAACAGACACATTCATCGGGTTTTGTCAGGTTTTGTTACCCCTAATCTGCCATTGGTCAACGATAGTTTTCACCAAACTAAACAAGTTTATTCACCATTTGTCATGTCAAGAACTGTCTGAGAAGTGAAGTACTGTAATCAAATTTTTCATTTAATTTCATTTGACTTTGTGTTATGTTTTTGTTTTTTATGATTAGATAAATCAATAATAAGAATAATACAACGACACATACAGCATTTCATTTCATCCCTAAAACCAAAGCTAAAACTCACATATTATTCTTTTACTGCCTCGACAGATTAGACTAGTCAGAAAATACCATACCAGAAATAAATTACGTATTAATGCTTTCCCAAAATATTAATAGGTATTAGAAGTACGTTTAAAAATTTGACCCATTTACTTGAACATAGATGAATGTACTGAAGTATTTTCTTCTGAAGTCTCTTTAAGGAATATAGAGCAGTGATGAATACTTAAAACTGGCAGATGTAGTTCATGTGAGCGCTAGTTCTCAAGGTAGAGAATATGGGCCACTCATGAATACTTAAATAGATCTAATGCAGAATGGTGTTGGCTCAAAATATTTCAAGGGACAACGGCTGCGCTCTGACTCCGTTTTTTTCTGTCTGTTCGGCTGAATGCGGTTTACAAAGTTGTTGGCGATTTTGCATAAATGATTAATGGCCAATTAATAGCACTTTTAGAAAATCAGGCGGTCAGAAAAGATGCACCAAGATGCTTTTAAAATCCTTTTCTCATCTGAAGAGGTCCATAAAAGCAATCCAGCAACCAGCTCTCTGAATAGGAACGGTTACGTAAATGCATCTGGAACCAAATTTACCACACTCTTTGTTTTATTGAGAGATTAATTAGAAAAATTCTTTACATAGCTTTGAAGAACAAATAATCAACCACATATTATTATTTATTATTATTATTATTATATTTATTTATTTATTTATTTTTGTTGTCCTAGAGGATGAATGATAAGAAGGGCTGAAGTTCTACACTGACCCCTCCTACTTTTTTGACCTGTGGAAGGAGAAGATGCTACAGGACACAGAAGACAAGAGGAAAGAGAAGAGACGACAGAAGGTTGAAAACCTTTTCTTTCTTTCTCTCTTTTTCCCCACCTACACTAACGCTCAAAAGTTTGGGGTCAGTATTTTTTTTAAAGGGGTCATCGGATGCCCGTTTTCCACAAGTTGATATGATTCTTTTAGGGTCTTAATGAAAGTCTATAACATACTTTGGTTAAAATTTCTAAATGGTAGTGTAAAACAACACCATTTTAACCCTGTCAAAATCAGCCCTGTTTACAGCGAGCCGTTTCTATGCTGATGCTAATGAGCTCTGCTGACCCCGTCCCTCTCTTCCGTGGGGTGACGAGCAGTTTTCTGAGAGACTGTTAACTTTAGCCGCATTCGTTGTGGAACTTGCTAACTAGCACATTATTAGGAAAGGCAATTTGCAAAGATTCATTGAAAAACCTTATACTCACTTCTTCTGAGGCTGGATCACGAATGATTCGCGCAAACAGACGCATTTAGGTAGATTGGGGGCGCATTCCCTTCAAAAACAAAAGTAATCCACTGCGTCTTTAGTGGCTCAGATGTCGGGAGTAAATGATGACTGCTATGTTCATTATTACATCCAACAACAGAACACCTCAAACGCTTAGGTGACATTTGGCATCGAAACAATGGTGGACTGATGACAGCTTACTCAGGGCGGGTCTAAGGTAAAACGTCAGTGTCAATCAACAATTGTGGGAGGGGCCTGTGCAGAACTACATCATTCTGCCAAGAATCTGAGATCAGCTTGACTTGAGAAAGGGGTATGGATTTATCAGGATTTTTTAAAAAAACACTGGCTGGATTTTTATCATTAGACACATTTCAGTTCAAACAGCATGTAAAAGTGAATTTTGCTCCGTGACCTCCCTTTCCCTTTAAAGAAATGAATACTTTTATTTAGCAAGGATGCATTTAAATGATTAAAAGTTACACTAAAGACATTTATTATGTTACAAAAAATATATAAAACAAATGGTGTTCTTTTGAACTTCTATTCATCGAAGAATCAAAGAAAGCATTAAGCAGCACAACTGTTTTCAACATTAACATTAATAAGAAATATTTCTTGAGCACCAAATAAGCATATTAGAATGATTTCTGTAGGATCATGTCACACTAATGGCTGTTGAAAATGCAGCTTTGCCTTCACAGGAATAAAATACATTTTTAAATGTATTTAAATAAAATAGGAACAGCTAATTCAAATTGTAATAGTATTTCACAACATTACTGTTTTTTTTTTTTTTTTTCAAACATAGCAGCCTTGATGCGCATAAGAGACTTCTTTCACAAATATTTAAAAAATCTTACCAACCCCAAACTTACTGGTACTGTAAGGTGAAATCAAACTGTATACTGTATGGTGTATCTTTTGTCAAACCTCGCACTCCACATAAATGTATATTAAGTATCAAATATGTTCTGACTAGCTGTGATTGTGTCCCATTATGCAGCATTTTGCTGAACCTAGTTATACATAGTATAACAGTCATTCATGAGGTGATATGTGATAGTTAAACATCTCTCTGTCACTTGATACTTTGCGACAGGAGCAGAGGCGATGTGTGGATGGCACACTGCAGAGAGAGGTGAAGAAGGTGCGTAAAGCGAGAAACCGCAGGCAGGAATGGAGCATGATGGCCTTCGATAAGGAACTGAGACCTGACCATCGACATTCCCACACTGTGCACAGAGGAGGCTCCACGGAGGGCCCCATGTCCCCAGAGCACAGGTAACACAGCCTACATGCACTTAAATACACACACATAATTAACCTGATTAGTTTCATCTAATCAACTTCATAATTCATGCAGGTCTCACGGTGATCATGCAGATCATGGTTATCTCTCCATGGCCAATCATGCTGGCCATGCGCACACTTACTCAGGGCCTCCGCCCAGTATGGCGGCCCTGTCAGCTCATAGCCACATGAGCATGGAGCAGGATTACCGGGGAGGGTCTATGGCTTACCGTTCTGGCACACTGGGTCGTCCGCACCAGGCTCCGCCCCCTCCACCAGCATCAAACACCGTTAATGGCTCTGTGACCCTCCCACCTGTCGACTACAGGTTTGTCATTTTTATTTAGATTAATCGATTAGTTGTAAACCAACTTGGTTGTTTCGAAAAACATGCTCAAGTAAGTTCTGTAATGTCTATCAGATTTTTTTTAGAGATTTACAAACGTGATTGTTGGATCACACTTGATTGACTTGTCATGAGATATGTCATAAAAATCAGTTTCTCTATACCAGGGGGGTTTAAACCACAGGGGGGTGGTAGGGGGTCCATGGAAAATTTGAGAGAATTTTTAAATAAGGTGTATTTTTAGGGTTGTGAAAATTAATGTGTGAACATCTGAAGATATTTATTTATTTATCAAATTTGGTAATGTTACTGTTTCACTATTTTAATTTCTAATGACTTTTTCAAAATTAATCAGAATTATTTTAAATATTATAATACAATATTTTTTATAAAATATTGCATGTAGTTTTTAGAAAAATACATTTTTTAAAAATAAAATATAAATTAATTAATTAATAATTCTTAATCATATATATTAATCGTAATAATATATGTTGTCCAACTGGAAAGTAATATTTTATAAAATAAAATATTCAATATAAATATTTCAATATAAAAGCCAATTATTTTCTTTTGTTAATATGTTCTCTATAATAAAAACAATATAAAAAATTAAACATTTTAGAGAAATTATATTTATATAATTCTATGATACCAGATGCAATTGTTTTTTTTATTAATTTTTTTTTTTCATTTGAGTTTTAAAGTTGTATTCGTTTTGTTGTGGTTTTGACCATTTTGAGTAGCTTTTGTTTTTTTATATATATATGCCTATATAGTTGTTATTAATTTAGATTTTTAGTTATTTTTGTACATGAAGTTAAACTAAATGAGAAATGTTGCCTTGGCAACTAGCTTAAAAAGTTTTTACATTTTATTTCAGTTGACATTAACAAAACGTGTTTATGAAATGGTTTTTATTTCAGTTTTAGTTTTAGTTAACTATAGTAGTCAACATTTGAAGTGGATCAAAAAGTTCATCAAAGTTGTCCCAAGACAAGAACGCTTTTAGGTTTTAAGACAACTTTTATGAAAGGGTTTGTTCCGCTTCAAATGTTGACTAGTGTGGAATAACCCTGCCTTGGTATCAGAAAGTTTGAAACCCCCTGCTCTATATTACACATGCAAATAGTACACATGCAAATTCTGCCACCTAATGGTCAACATGTTTGTGACATGCAGTCATGATTTTACTCTGCAGGTTTACCTTTTACTTTTGAATTTATATAGCACCAGTTTATGCTGAATGACATGAAAAAGCATGATTTAATTTCCTTCCTCTCTTGACAGTGTTGATTACATGAATTCTGGGCCACTGCCTCCACCACCAGCTGTTATCCCATCAGCACAAACTGCTTTTGCTATGCCGCCCATGGGACTGGTCCTGCCTCCAGGCCATCTAGGACCAATGGGAGCAGTCGCTGGCTATGCCCCATCCTTTCCACCTACCTCTGGACCAATGGCTGCCCCTCCTCCACCAGTAGCCCCACCCCCTCTCCCCAGTGCAGCCCAATCCATCACTCCCAAACGGCCCTCTGTGCCTAATGAGGCCCAGCCCACGAACGATGCCCGTAGCGACCTGCTCGCAGCTATAAGAATGGGTACGTAATGTGTTAAGGTTATGAACATAAGCATTTCACTTATTAAACATAAACATCTTGTTCTTGATCATGGGTAGATTCTTTATAATATTATATATATATATATATATATATATTGTATGTAGTGTGTGGTGTGTGAGATAAATAATATATACAGTGGGTATGGAAAGTATTCAGACCCTCTTAAATTTTTCACTTTTTGTTATATTGCAGCCATTTGCTAAAATTATTTAAGTAATTTTTTTTCCTCATTAAGGTACACACAGCACCCCATATTGCCAGAAAAACACAGAATGTTGACATTTTTGCAGATTTATTAAAAAGAAAAACTGAAATATCACATGGTCCTAAGTATTCAGACCCTTTGTTCAGTATTTAGTAGAAGCACCCTTTTGTCTAATACAGCCATGAGTCTTTTTGGGAAAGATGCAACAAGTTTTTTCACACCTGGATTTGGGGATCCTCTGCCATTCCTCCTTGCAGTTCCTCTCCAGTTCTGTCAGGTTGGATGTTAAACGTTGGTGGACAGCCATTTTTAGGTCTCTCCAGAGATGCGCAATTGGGTTTAAGTCAGAGCTCTGGCCGGGCCATTCAAGAACAGTCACAGAGTTGTTGTGAAGCCACCCCTTCGTTATTTTAGCTGTGTGCTTAGGTCATTGTCTTGTTGGAAGTTAAACCTTCGGCCCAGTCTGAGGTCCTTAGCACTCTGGAGAAGGTTTTCGTCCAAGGATATCCCTGTACTTGGCCGCATTCATCTTTCCCTCGATGCAACCAGTCGTCCTGTCCCTGCAGCTGAAATACACCCCCACAGCATGATGCTGTCACCACCATGCTTCACTGTTGTATTGGACAGGTGATGAGCAGTGCCCTTTTTTTCTCCACACATACCGCTTAGAATTAGGCCAAAAAGTTCTATCTTGGTCTCATCAGACCAGAGTATCTTATTTCTCACCATCTTGGAGTCTTCAGGTGTTTTTTAGCAAACTCCATGCGGGCTTTCATGTGTCTTGCACTGAGGAGAGGCTTCCGTCGGGCCACTCTGCCATAAAGCCCCGACTGGTGGAGGGCTGCAGTGATGGTTGACTTTCTACAACTTTCTCCCATCTCCCGACTGCATCTCTGGAGCACAGCCGCAGTGATCTTTGTGTTCTTCTTTACCTCTCTCACCATGGCTCTTCTCCCCCGATAGCTCAGTTGGGGCGACGGGCCAGCTCTAGGAAGGGTTCTGGTCGTCCCAAATGTCTTCCATTTAAGGGTTATGGAGGCCACTGTGCTCTTAGGAACCTTAAGTGCAGCAGAATTTTTTGTAACCTTGGCCAGATCTGTGCCTTGTCACAATTCTGTCTCTGAGCTCTTCAGGCAGTTCCTTTGACCTCATGATTCTCATTTGCTCTGACATGCACTGTGAGCTGTAAGGTCTTATATAGACAGGTGTGTGGCTTTCCTAATCAATCCAATCAGTATAATCAAACACAGCTGACTCAAATGAAGGTGTAGAACCATCTCAAGGATGATCAGAGGAAATGGACAGCACCTGAGTTAAATTATATGAGTGTCACAGCAAAGGGTCTGAATACTTAGGACCATGTGGTATTTCAGTCTTTCTTTTTTAATAAATCTACAAAAATGTCAACAATTCTGTTTTTTTCTGTCAGTATGGGGTTCTGTGTGTACATTAATGATGAAAAAAATGAACTTAAATGATTTTATCAAATGCTGCAATATAACAAAGAGTGAAAAATTTAAGGGTGTCTGAATTCTTTCCGTACCCACTGTATATATATAGATATAATGTGTGTGTGTGTATATACCGTGCCCTCCATAAGTATGTTAGGAACAGTAAAGACAAAATTGCTCCTGTTTGCTTGTGTGTCAGACATTTTGCCATATGATTAAAGCTGAATAGGGGGGGGGACAAAACTACAGAATGTCACATTTTATTATTAGCTGTTTCAACACATGTTTTACCAAATTAAAAGGACAGCACTTTTAGAGTTCATCCCACTATTTGATGTGAGCATAAGTATTGGGACAGATGAACTTAAGGCAGATGTAAAAGATTAAAAGCTATTATTTTGTTGCAGATCCCTTACGTGCAATCACAGCAGTGAGTCTGCAACCCATAGACATCCCTAGACTCTTGGTCTTATCCTTTGAAATGCTTTTCCCAGCCTTTGCCGGCTGCCAACTCCAACTGTTGCTTGTTTTGGGGAGTTTCTGCCTTTAGTCTCCTCTTCAGCTGGTGAAATTCATGTTCAATCGGATTTAAATCTGGAGATTGATTTGGGAAATCTAAGACTACATTTCTTTGCCCTGACAAACTCCTTGACTGAACTGGCAGGGTGTTTTGGGTCATTGTCCTGATGCAATGTGAAGCGCTTTCTGATGAGTCTGGTGACATTTTCTTGAATATTGGTAGCCAAGATGGTTTGGTACCCTTCCAAATTCATTCTACTATTGTCATCATACATTAAGTTATCATTAAAATTGAGAGGGTCTGTTCCAGAGACAGCCACGCATGCCCATGCCATGACACCACCTCCACCATGCTTTACAGATGAGGTTGTATACTTGGGATCATTTGCAGTTCACTTTTTCTCCACACTTTTGCTTTCCTATCACTTAAATAAAGGTTAATCATTGTCTCATCTGTCCATAAAACTCCGTTCCAAAACTCTACTGGCTTTTGCAAACTCTAATCTTGCCTTTCCATTTTTGGTGCTGGTTAGAGGTTTGCATTTTGCTGTGTAGCCTCTGTAATGCTGTGTCAAAGTCTCCTGTGGACAGTAGATTGTCAGAGCATCACCCCAGCTTTTTGGAGGTTGTTGGTGATTTTACAGACACATATTTTACGGTTCATTTTCACAGCTTTTATGATTTGTCTGTCATCAACTGATCAGGTCATTGTTGGCTGCTGATGTCTCCGGTGGTCTCCAAACTCTTGATTTCTCCATGCCCTTAGTTTTTGCTGTAGCTCTAATTGACTTCCTCTTTTCTTTTAGCAGCCAAATTGCTTGCTTTTCTCTCAGAGTCAGCTCCCTTGTCTTCATCCTGGTTTGTGTGTGTCATCATCGATTGCAAGACTCAGAATGCGGAAGCAATGGATATAACTGATACGACACATTCCCTGCTTTTAATATCTGAAGAATTAATGCAGCAGGACACAGCTTATCACCCAGAAAGATCTGTGAGGCAACTGTTCCAATACTTGTGCTCACATCAGATAGTGGGATGAACTCTATAAGTGCTGATCTTTTTAGTGGGTAAAACATCTGTGTTGAATCACCCTATAATAAAATGTGACATTCTGTAGTTTTGTCTCATATTCATCTTTTAATCATACTTACAGATGTCTTGACTCCACAGCAAGCAGAGCAATTTTGTCTTTACTGTTCCAATACTTATGGAGGGCACTGTGTGTGTGTGTATATATATATTTGTGTGTGTGTGTGTGTATGTATGTATGTATGTATGTATATATATATATAGTGTGTAATAATTACTGCTGTCAATCGATTATATATACAATATATATTTCTTAAATATATACATGTATGTGTGTGTATTTATTTATACATATAAATATACACCGTACACACATATACATTATGTAAACACAAACACTTTTATTTTGGATGCGATTAATCGATTTGATAGCACAAAATTTTATATATATATGTATTCCTTGCTGACAGAATTTCTTTAAAAAAAAAAATGAAACTGACTCTGAACTTTTAACAACTTTTGAAGTGTTTTCTATAAATTGCAGCAGTGCCTAATGCATCATATCGTGAAAAAGATGAACAATCAATGCATGAATCAAATTTCTGATCATTTCTGTTTTCCATGCATCCTTTTCTTATTATATCCCAGCATGTGGGCAGAAACAAATCATATAGAACAGTAAAATCGCTCCCTGTAACATTAACTTCTCCTCCTACACTCAACTACAGTATCCTCCAGGAGACAGATCATGTGAGCTCCACTGACTCATTTGCATTAAGTTAAACTTCCAAACTTTGTTGAATTGCTGGAGACGCCCACATTGCATCACATACCCCCACTATTGTTCATCTCTCATTGAAAATGAATGAGTTGTTAAACGTGTTTATGTTTGTTTGTACTGCAGGCATCCAGCTGAAAAAAGTTCAAGAGCAGCAGGAACAGCAGGCGAAACGCGAGCCGGTGGGCAATGACGTCGCAACTATCTTGTCTCGCCGCATTGCTGTGGAATACAGTGACTCTGAAGATGAATCTGAGCTTGAGGACAATGACTGGTCTGACTAAAACAATACTAATGCACAAAATTCACAGACACTTACTCTCTAATTCACCTGCGAACATTAACATTGCATTTCCCATACACACAATGATCTTGTACAGTATGTATTTTAATAAAGGCACGATAGGCCGTCTGTATTATGAAATACTAAAATAGTCAGTCTTTTCCCTGAACTACCACATATGATGATTTTTCCATTTTTCTAATGCTTTTTAATGCAACACTTGTTAATAAATGATATGGACATACTGTATTTAGTGAATAGCAAGTCGAACTACAGATAAATTAAGCATGTTGAGGTCAGATGTTTCTGCATGAAAGTTTCGATGTATGTTGAGAAACACTGCGGTCAGTAATTATGTTTGTGTGAACTGACTCAAGGAATTTGATTAACTACCTGAAATGTGTTCGCTCAGTGATGTCTGGTTTCTGCGTGCGTGTGGCAGTAGCGACAATAAAAATCAGACGAATTACATTAAACTGCTCTCTGAGTGTCTTCGTCATGGAATCAGGACAGTTTTGATTCCGAGACTCGTGTCTCTATGGAAACAGTACAGCTGAGACTGGGAATCGCCATGGCAACAGTGGATTTGAGGCAATCGGCCAATTGATGTGCGAGTGTGAATAAACCCAGGCGAGGATATTTTTAATGCACAGCACATTCTTTTTAATACAAAATTAACAAGATCTCTCAGTTCATTAAACTAACCAAAGCAATAAAAGTATACAACCAACACCTTGGAAAAATATACAACACGTTAACACAATGTCTTACAATGTTAATTAGTGCATGTTGATTATAATTCTTATAATATTGTTTTGCAGATAAGTAATTTGTTGTGCCTTTTCTCATCAAAAAAATAAAGTGCATTTCACAGTTAAAACTATGCATACGTGTACACAAGATGCTGAAACCGATGCACCCGACTGCCCCTCGGATTGTTCAAGATTTTGATTCTAGTTACTAAATAAAGTACAGAACGAGTCTGAATCTTAGTGTAAATGTATAAAGTTTCCTCACAAGACATCAATTTTCAAAGACATTTTTTTTCAGCTCTTCAAATAAACCAGAATCGGAGGCAGACTCCCATCCGAGCCATTTTTCGCCCTTCAGTTTGACATTTTCAAGCTCTTACATTGGATTACAGAGTACAATCATCTACAGTTGGATACAAGTCTATTTAAATCAAAGATTCAGTCGCCAAATGTCCATCTGCATGTGGAAAATCCATCAGAGACCAGGCACAAAGCATGATAACATCATTTTACAAAGCTCTTTTCAAAAACAGAAGGAGATATGATGTTTTAGGCAGAGGCCTAACCCTCAAAGGTCACCGCGATAATCCCTCTGTCATTTCTGACCAAACGGCTGTGTATCGAGCATTAACCCTCTCAATCAGCTGTAGACAAGCATGCCCAGGCAATAGGAGACACTGGAATGTGGCTCAAGGTTAACTGTTTCAGAATAGAGCATTGCAGGAATGATGTATTTTTGTAGGCCTTAACCGGAAATAAGGGTTTAGCATTTCTGGTTTGATCATCATGAAGTCAATGTTTTTTGGTTTTTAGTTAAATGTCTGAAATAAGGTCTGTGGTTAACACAAGCTCAAGATATTTTCACATTTTACTCTACAAGTGAAATATATCAATAACATACCCTTGTGATGTTTTAAAGTATTGAAAACCCTAGTTGCTAACAAGTAGCTAAATTGGACTTTCAGTGCACATTAACAAGAAACTATGTATGTTGTTGTTTTTTACTTTGAAAAGTCCGTTTCAAAATCCTTCTAGGATCTGTTTAGGAATATATTTAGAGGAGCTGGTCCGAAATTCCGCCGAAAAGGGTGGCTTGCTTTAAGACAGCAACAAATGCACGTGTACTGCCAGCTACTGTTATTACCACAGAGATATTTATGACAGTGAATTCCACTCACTTAACTGTAGGGGGCTCCAAAGTCGCAGAAATACATACAGTTGCTTTAAACGACATCACGCCAAACAGGTACACTCATCTACTCTAGTTCTCTTTTAGTTCGCCTAAAATGGTTTATAATCGTGCTCTTGCAAACTATTCTAGTCTAGTCTCTTGTCAGGGTAGCACCATACTCATTAATATTTGGACAGAAATGAAAAACAATGTGAGGGGCTAAAGTAGGGAGTTCAGTGGATTGTACTGTTGTCAACATACTGTCTGTTCAGCTGACGAAACATCTTTCCGGGGAAAAAACCCCGTAATAAAACCGTTTTAGACTTGTGAGCTGTGAAAATTAGGTGGTCTAGGACCTTTATACAGTGCGTGCCATTGTAAAGACTGTAAGTCTATCTCTCACAGCCTTGTTTTCCGCGTTAAAATTCACCAGGGTCTACCAGCAAAACAAGAACATTCACTAATCGGTTCTCATATGGCGGAACCAAATAAGAACGTTCTGGGAAAGTTCTCTTAACCTAAAGGGAACATTTTATTTACATAAAGAAAACTTTCCTGGCTAACCAAAAACAAAACATAAAAAAATAACGTTCTGGGAACCAGAAACTAATGTTACCAGAACGTTCTGGGAACCAAAAAATGTTAACTAGGTAACCTGTTTATGTTCATCTTTTTACTTCTGGTGATTGTATTTAGGCTTAAATTAATTTGTGAAGATTATGATGATGATTATCAGGATTTTTGTCGATCACAGAGCTTATTTTCTGCAATCCAAAAGCCAATGGAAAAATCCTATTGGTATTTGAGGGAACCAGGGTGATGCTAACTTTCGGGTTACAAAAATACGTCATCACCACATCACTCTATGACATCAGGTGAGAGTTGCCATCATGCCTCCTTAAAGTCGCATGCCTTATTTACAGAATCAAGACGATCGGCCATAGTAACGATAAGAATGTCGATACATTCAGAAAAGACCATACAGCGCATCAGAATACAAAATAAAATCTCAGGAATTCCGAAAGAATCCGGACTGAGGGGGAAAAATAGAGACTTTCGATGAATATAGCAAAATAAGTTATTCCTCAAAGATCAGACGAGGCCTGCAACAGACCAATCATCGCCTCCATGCTAAGCCCTATTAAAACTCGCAAACCTGCTCCCTACCGCTCATGTGCTGTTTCAGTGGAATCGTATATAGAGGTCACTCAGGCAAAAAAGGTCACGAGGGTGTGTCCGACCCGCAGGCACGATTGTAAAGAGGGTGCAATGGGAAGACTGGTAGCCACTCTAGCCCATGCAGGTCTGTGGGGAATATACATAATTACCCCCAACTACATCATTGTCCCTGGAGAGACGAACATATATGCATGCGTTCACATGTACACGCACACACACGGCCATGCACCGACAGTCACTCCTTACACATCACGTTCCTCACACATTATAAACATCTCTAAAGTTTGCAAAAGCAAATGCATACGGCAGAGTAGGTCACATTGAGTGTACAGAGAGATTTCATTCATAGTTAAGATATTGTAAATGACTACAGGCAGGGCACAGTCACTTTCTGGACGAGAGAACACGAGGCTGTGAGATTATGGACATGTTTACAGGGATTGGGACATCTGTCCAGTTTCTGTTTTTTTTTTTCTCTACTCCCAAATTCACTAATATAATTTGGATGATGTTGAAATAAATACAGTTGTCAGTCGTTCTTGGAATCCACTCGTATTTTCATGGTGGGTTTTTCATGGATGTTTTTTTTTCCGGCTAGCTGAGGTGTTGGTTTTGCTTGGGCACGGCTGTTATTGCTGCCAGAGTATTGCTATAATTTGATGAAACGCTTGGTCCGTAGTTATTGCTCGCTGATGGATTCTGCCACAGCACTGAAATGGATAGTGGCTGGTTGGCATTTGGAGGGTGTAAGGTAAAAAGCAGGGGTGAACTTCAGCTCATAATAGTAGCATGACTCCAGCTTCAGTTGTGATGAAAGTACAGGAAGATAGATTTCATAATAACATTCTCCCTCATCTGACATTTGCCAGGTCTGAGAGGCCAGCTGTTCTCCTCATTATAATTGTGTCATGTGGACCGTTTGAGGAGATTCACCAGTTTACTAACAATCAAGTTGAATGTAAATCTACGGAAGGCTCTTCTGAGAGTGTAAGTGTAGCTTGGCTGGCACATCTTTGAGCAGTTTCATCATTTTAGAATATAATTTATCATGGGTGAATCTCATGAAATCTTGCCCAGGCCATATTTCACCCCAAAATCAAAAGAAAAAATTTACTTTGCATAAAGACAATGAAGCATATTATTTTGGGATTATTTAATTTTGGCCTTCTATGATAGATCAATTTTTACACCCTAACCTAATGAATCCATTAATATATAAACTATATTATATAATTACATAATTATATAACAATTACATATGAGTATATAACATTATACATAACATTATACATAATATATACTATATAATTCATAAAATATATTTCAGATATCTTTCCCATATATGTGTCGTATGTCATCTCATTATTAGCCATGTTTAAAACTGCTGAAACAGTGTTCTGCTGCTTAATATTTTTGTGGGAGTTGTTATAAATTTTTCTTTGTTGTTTTGTTTTTTGGGGGGGAGTTTTTTTTTATGATTTTATAAATCATTTGAATTGTATTTGTGAAAATAATGTCAAAGTGCAATTAATTTTTTCTTTTGATTTTGGGATGAAAAGCTTTACTCGCTTTGTTTCAAACAAAATACCTCTAATTAATATATCTCAATGTCACACCCAAATCATCATTCTTTGCAAATGCAATACATGTCAATTTCGTGCTATGAACTACCATTGTGACAGCTATCCCATATCCAGTAGTAATTACCAGTTGAACATAAAAAACGGAGCACTGCTCTAGTCAGAGCGTCAATGACAATGCAAATTAAAAGCAAATCAATAGAAAATACATTCGGTTCCATCCTTCATGTCGCTGCATATAAACAAACCTCTTATTCTCAGCCACTTAATGCACGTTTTGTACTCAACAATTCTTTGAAGTGAGCCTCTATTCATAGGGGGCTGTTTAAATGAATATACATACACTTTCTCCTAGTCGCTTTCATCCCACACTTATGGAAGAGAATGCAGAGACAGTTCGACTTGCGTTCTAAACCAAAATAAAGGCATCGATGGGTTCGGTTATTTATAGAGTGGTTCTCATTCTGAGATTGTAGTTAGCTCTTCGTGGTTTTCTGCTTTGGAGGACATTTTACATTCTGCCACGCTTGAGTTGAGATTTAAATCAAACAGAAGAGAGAGCGTGCCTGTCTCTCTCTCTCTCGCGTGCGTGCCTTCTCCAGGTCGGTATCTTCGGAGGACGCAAGGCGCGGATCACCGAGCGCTATTTTTAGCACACCGTGGTTACTTAACGTTCAGCGCACGTTCTTGAATGCAGCAACAGCAGGACGAGATGAATGAGCTTCAGGATCCAGTCAAGAGGACTGCCTCGTGCTGCCCCTCATCTTCCTTCTCCCTCACAGCCCGTGCAACAGGGGGGCTGTCGCTGTGGCCAAGCCAAAACAAGCACAAAAATACAAAGGCATATATATATACAAGATATTTACAGCTGCCTGCCACACAGCATCCGTTTCCGCCCCTTTTTTTCTTGGAAAAGCTGGTCGGATTGGGATCAGGCAAAGATTTTGTGGCAGTGGTTGTCACATTACAATTAGGGGAAGACATAAATGGGTGACGCGCACGCCCCTTCTCGTCTCAGGGATTGGGGGAATCTCTGGCCTGTGTAAATCCCTATTAGACGTCGCTGGGGGTCCGTGCCCGCTGGGTCACGCTGGCAGGGATACATCCGCAGCACACCAGCCACAACGCTTTCTGGATCTCTTGATTGCGGAAGGCGTAAATTACGGGGTTGATCACCGAGTTGTAGGTGGCGGGAACCAGGGTGGCATATGTGTAAAGGGGCGGGTAGGTATAATCGGCAATGAGCGAGTAAACTGTAAACGGCATCCAGCAAGCTGCGAATGTGCCCAGAATGATCGCCAGGGTGGATACGCCTTTCCGCGTCGTGACGTAGTGAGGACTTGCAGCTAAAAAGTGGTGTTGTAGGGCGATTTGGTGCGCATGTCGCATGACGATTTTACAAATCTGCACGTAGAGCTGAAGCATGAGGCCAAACAGTAGAAGGAAGGAGATGGACAGAACGGCTACGTTGTTTTTTGTTAGGGGCCAAACCACGCTGCAGTTCGCCTCCTGGCCCAAGCAGTTCACACCGGTAACCGGCAGCAAACCCAAACATAACGAAACTCCCCATAGAAGCACCAGCATGGTGTATGTGAACGTGGCCGTTCGCTCTGAGTTGTAGGTGAGGGCGTAGTATAGCGACAGGTAGCGGTCGATGGTAATAGCTAGCAGGCTAAAAACAGATGCTGAGAAGGATGCCACCACCAGACCTACAGTCAGCAGCTGTGCCGAGTCAGATCTTAGCAGGTAAGCGAAGGTAAAGTGCAGGACTAAGCCTAAACCAGCCAATAAGTCGGCTAGAGCTAGGCTGCCGATCAGCAAAAACATTGGGGCTCGCAGTGCCGGGTTCTGCCAGATGACCAAAACCACCAAGGCATTCTCGCAGGCTATAAGGGTGCCGGATGAACACAGCACGATGTCCCATGGGTTTACCAACAGCTCAGCAGGCGGCCTCGCCGGCAAAACAACCGCTGGTGGGTATGTTTCGACGGTAATATTTTCTATGCTTCCTGCGCCGCTGCTGCCCCAGGTGGGTTCTTGAGCCAGCCAGCTGGGAGAAACTGGCACCTCTTCACTCATTCTGCCTCCCGTCTAAATTGGCGCAAACAGAAAAATATAATGAGGTGTATAGGTAAAGAAAAAAGACAAAACAAAATGACCCACTACTTTTGTTCCCCCGAAAAAAGTAATAGTCAACTATACATTTTGTGTGTGTGTGTATGTTTATGTGGTTTATGAGGACACAAATTTGTTTAATGACATGAGTATGACATAGGTATTACAACGTGAAGGTGATTTATGAGGATACTTTATGTCCCTGTAATTCAAAAGCTTATATATTTTTTTTTTGTTGAAAATCTAAAAATGTCTCAAATCTAAAAAAGTTTCCTGTGAGGGGTAGGTTTAGGTGTGGGGTTGGTGTAGGGCGATAGAAAATACAGTTTGTACAGTAAAAACCTTACACTTGTAAAACTACCACGTGTAAAACATTACACTTATGGAGAGTCCCCGTAAACCATAAAAAACAACTTGTGTGTGTTTAAGGGATAGTTCAACCAAAACTGAAAATTCTATGATAATTTACTCACACTTGTGTCATTCCATTTCCAAACCTGTATGACTCACTTTCTTCTGTAGAACACAAAAGAAGAAATTTGGTCTTCATTGTCCATATGGAAATCAATGGGAACTGAAACTTTTTGGTTAATATTATTTCTATCTTTCTATCTTTTTATGTTTTACAAAAGAAAGAGGCATACAGGTTATTAAATAACTACAAAATAAATGTCTTTGTTTTAAAACAAAAATACTATAAATATAATGCCTTAAGCATAATGCACTATTTCTCAGTAGATAAAATTATTCATATTTTTTACTTTTTCAGTGTTTTACTGCAAAATTAAATATTAGGATAACCAATGGGGCTAACCAATAATGGGTCTTTATTTAGATTTTTTGCATTTTCCCCCCATTAAAATTAAATTTTTTATAGTGCATGCAATGGTAATTAAACATACAAGAAAAAACCCCATCAGATCATCCATTGTAAAAGAAATTAGTGGAAAATTAGCCATTAATAATTATCACAAAAGCCATTGTTCCCTACAATTATGCATTCCTTCTCTGTTAGTCTCTTAAAACTCATTGTTCTTTTGTGCAGAACAAAGAATCAAAGTAAGATCAATTAAAGACACATTTTCTTGTATTTAGTGGATATAGGAACCTGCTATTATAATTTTGAATCATAGCCTACAGTACAATGGTGGAGAATCAGAAAGGAAGGGAGGGCCCTGATGAGTGCTGATATTAAATAAAGGCGGGTTCCACTTCTTATAAAATCGCCCCTGCATCAGCATCCTTTCATCTATCAGACATGGACTCTTAAAGCACATCTTCACTGCAAGCAGCTGGATGCAAGCATTAATGCCTCTCAGTCCTTTTAGCTTTATAATAATGCTTAAGTTTTTGCTCTGTAAAAATCATTTATGTGTTGTAAAATGCAAAGCAGACTGATTTCAAATATACCCGGTCCCCATTCACTCCCCATCTGGAGGCTTCCCTACCTTGTCTTTTGGAGGAGAGGCGCCTGTTTAAATGTTTTTGCGTCCTTCTTGCCTTGCCATGATGCCGGACCGGAGGATCGTCACAGCCAGCAGCGGTAGCGGCTCTTCGCCGTCTGCTCGAGTATCGCCACCGACTGCGGCTGTGCGAGGCGCGGGGAGGGGTGAGCTTTCCTTCAGAGCAGAAGGTCCCTTCACCTATTTATCTGCTGCTCGGAAACTGAACGACGCGACTGTTTGTTGTAATGAGCATTTTCGTGAACACATAGCGAAATAAAAATACAGTAACGTATTTTATATTTTTTTAAAATCTTTTTTTCTAAATTCGTTATCATCATCACGGATGCCTTTTTGGCCAGTCCTCAACACCGAGGCTGCAACTCAATCTTAATGTGGCATTTTGTTATTATTTTACGTTTTGGCGAATTGCTGGTTATTGTTGTGAATTCGTAAAATCTCATTCGTATGTTTCCTACGATCACTTACGCCACAATGAGCGCGTTTACATGCACGTTCTTAAGCCGATTATGCTTAATAAGGCGAAAACGCACTTGGTCATGTAAACGCGGTAACCCGTTTTCTTTTATTGGAGTAAGGTCATAAACGGCGTAAGCATAAACCGATCGCAACAGGTAGTTTTTTGACTCTTACTCCGATTTCGCACGGCATGTAAACGCAATAACCCAGGAACACATCGTTAGTGCAGATTTAAGCGCATCTAGACCGAGCAAACGTCTTGCACTAAAGAAAGAACCCAGCAAGCAATAGCCGTCATTTCAACGTCTCGGTTAAGTATAGACCCGATATAGTCTGGCTATGTGTAACCCACTTCTAGCCCAAACAGTGTTGCCAGATTGGAAATGTCCAAGTATCGTACCAGAAGCTCAAAATTATCGTACGCAAGTCAAACGTACAGAATACAGCTATTTATCTAAACCAACAACTTTTTGACACGACCTGCAAATTACCACAATAGATAACTATGCATACCATGTTTACATTGGACACCAGCAGTGGGACAAAATATTATAGAAACCATTATAATCAGTGACTGTTTGCACTGGATGCGACACGACACGACACATCCCTGACAGTAAACTGATGCCTCGTTCTATTTATGACTGAGTAAAATTAGGGATGCATGGTATCGATACTGAGCTCCTGTACTCGTACTAGTTAAAATGCCCCGATACCAAACGCCGATACCACACAGCATGTGATAAGTGCCATATTCAGACAAAAAAACACCGACAACAGACAGCAGAATGGAGTTATTAGAGGTTAAAAATGTCTACGAAGTATATGTATGCAATGAATATAAAACATTCAGTATTAATGCCTGTATAGCTGATTTGCGCCAGCTGGTAAGCAAATCACGCTGAGTGGATTGAGCGCACTGCGGCGCAGATGCGCGAGCTTGTCGAGTGAATATCCCTTTCTCACAGACATCACTGGAAAGCTTGTAGTTTGGTTGGATATGTCAAAAAAAAGAAGTAATGTTAGGGAGGGAGGGAGAGAGAGCGCGCACTTCTGTTGTGTTGTGCACTTAGCACACGCATCATTTGGAATAAAACTAAATCGTAAATATAAGACCATTTATAGGGGCATTCACTATAAACGTCATTTATTTTCACCCTTAAGCATACACGACTTTCTGGCGAAAGTGAAACTAACAGCCTGTGTGAAATGCGCTAGGCTGTACTGTACTTGTCCCTCTCATTCTGCACAATACAAATACGTGCGCGCGTTGCGCATGTTTTGCTTGCTTCATAAGTGTTTCTGCATTATATGAGTGGCTTTGGAAAGCACAAAGAAATCGCTGCACGTTTCAGATGAAAAAAAATGCGACTTCTATTTATGAAAATATCACTGTTAGGAGATTTATAGCGAGTGGTTCTGCATTTTTACAGCAAATCGCGTGATTACAGTACTGAGCCGCTGCAATGGAGCAGCTCTAATGCTATTAAATTAAAGATGATGTAGGCTACCATAGAGAGAGAGAAAAATGAACAGTGAAAGTAACAAAAACTTGTAAAATACATTTTAATGTGCATAATTAAGTGTGAAAATAACAGACAGATATACAGTCAAACCAAAAATTATTCAGAGACCAGATATAATTTATACAAATTACTTTGTAAAATTGACTACCAGTAAAATTGATACAAATTTGGGACCAAAAATTATTCAGACCGAGTCTGGAAAAAAAATTGAAGTTCAGGTTTGCATGAAGCTGGGTGACAGCATGCCCAGGAGACTACATGCTGTCATTAAGGCTAAAGGTTGCCCGACTAAGTATTGATAGTTGTGTAAATACTAACAGCTGTCTGAATAATTTTTGGTTGATTGTAGTCTATTACATACCTTTCTATCAAAGTTATCTGACATTATCAAGCTGAATTGGTTCTGACACAGTTTAACTGCCATTTTCTAAACTATAAGGAATAAACTGTGATAATGTGAGAAATGTTGAAGGTGTCTGAATACATTTTGGTTTGACTGTATCTATTTGATAAATTAAGTTAACCAACTAACATTATACATACTCTTTTGGTTTCTGTACCCAATATTTAAAAAATTTACAAATGCAATAAAATATTGGTATCGGTACTCGGTATCGGCAAGTACCAAAAATAAAAGTATCGGTATCGGGCGAGTACTGGAAAAAGTGGTATCGGTGCATCCCTAGTTATAATAATTTTTAACACTCGCTTTGTCGCGTCCAGTGTAGACAGACTTTAGCTGTTAACTTCACATCTGAGCTGCTGTCATCGGAAGCCTGTGTGTTTCCAGATGTTGAGGGGGTTCTTGCCATCATGGACCGCAACAGTGCTTGTTGGCTTTAAAGTAGGACACCCTCATGCATTCTTTACACACTCTGAGGTGTGCATGAGCTCATTTAGAGTGTCTTTAATGAGTCGATTTCATGTATGAATATAGAAGCCCTATGACTACAACTACCATCATTTGAATTGTCATAAAATTATGAAATTATAGTACATAATGGGATTTTTGTCATTATTGATCGTACGTCGTACAGAGGTCAAAATTATCGTACAAATACGATAAGTATCGTATGTCTGGCAACACTGAGCCCAAATAACCTTGAATTTGGTTTCATGTTGTTTTTTGGCAAAATAACTTGTGAGATGTATGATATTCCATCATGTAAGCAAAGCGTTTACAAGGTGTTTGGTTTCATCTCTTTGACATGCTCAATACGTAGCCTGAGCGTAGCCACGATTTAGCTCGTAGTGCGAGCGGCTATCTGTAGCCCACTTATAGTCAAACCTGATTCACTGTAGTTTTGGCCAGGCAGCGCATGAGATGGCTGCTATCCCAACATGTTCGCAGTGTCAATAATATCTACAAAGATATAAGTGTCATTTCATGACATGGTCTATATGTAGCCACGATTTTTTGGCTCTAATTTGGACAGGCTATGTGTAGTCTGCTTTTAGCCCACCTGGCGAAATCGAGGCAATTTGTGGTCTAATTTTAACGGCTTGGCTATAGTCCTATACCAGTAACCAGACCAGCGATAAGCATAGCCAAAATAGCCTTAAAATTGTTTACATGTAATTTTCGCCCACGCAGCTTCTTATCAAATGCAAGTAAACTTTTGAAACATTTAAATTAGCATTATTTTATATTTTATTTAATTATTTTACAGCATTATTAAATATAGCATTATTTATTATGCCAAAAATAATGCTAATTTAATAAATGTTTCAAAAGTTTACTTGCATTTGATAATATGATGTCGTGCATCCCACAAGCTGTAAATGGTAACCCTAGTGAAAAAAAAAATGCGAAGTATACTTGCCAGCCCAGACTAATTGTCAGTGGACTCTAAGTGTGTTAATGATTAGTTAACTTGAAGTGTGCTATTTTGGAACAACTAATTTTGTACTAAGTATATTTTAATTGTAATTAAATTGTAGTAAAGCATAACTTTAAGTGTATTTAGTGTACTTTTATGTGCTAAATTGGAACAACTTCAAGTACTTAGTACACTTTAAGTATATGCCTAATTACATGCTTGATTAGTGATATTAAAGTGTACTTTTTTTTTGTATTATGAGTACATTACAAATTAATTATGAGTGTATTTGAAACACACAAGCAATATACTATAAATGTATTATTTTTGAGTAAAAATATGCTAATTTCCCCCAATGCTGAATCCACTTTTTAAGGTCATTACAATAAATACATAACTTCAATAACAGACAGAGACAGATTATTAACCATTCAGTGTTTATTTAAACCTCATGGTTTTAGCATTGCAAAACATAAAATGCACCAACCATGTTTTTAAATAAAAAGAACGCTGAAAGAAACAAACATAAAAAATAAAAACATTTAGCAACAGCAGCAACACACAAACTTCACTTTTTTGCTGAATTTGATTTTGATTTTTTACTTTATTCCAAACGTAAAATAAATACAATAAAACAAAACAAAAAAAACAACACAATACAAAACTATTTTAAATTATACATGTCCAAAAAATATTGCAATTCTATAAAGAATTACACTTGCACCTGATGGCCGCTCACACATCAGATGTACTTGTGTGTGGAAACTCCACAAGAACAGCATTTGATAACAAAGTAAAAGAGGTAAGGTCAGAGGGCATGTTCATACAACTTTTTCTTTTTACTACATCAGACTGTAAATATCCTGTATTAAACCCATACTACCTAATAGAATGAACATCATGATTAGCAGTGAGGAATTGTATCAGTATGTCACGTCAATATTGCTTCCAGTGTATTAGTCAAACATACAGTATACAACAGAAGTGAGGAAACCCATATAGACACATCACTTTAACTTCACATGATACAACATATTTTCAGTGAAGAATAGAATTTATAGGAAGGTCAGGCCTAAATTGAGTAGACATGCCATTTCTTGTAAGCGGTGCTTTGAGAAAATTAGTGTCCTTAACGAGGGCTTAAAGTGCAAAAGCAGCAGCAGTGCACTGACCCTAGACTTGATTGACATCACCACTTCATCTTTAAAGACAATCAAAACATCCAGTGGGTTCCCTCGTGACATTTCCTCTTCCTCCTCAGCAGCAATGATGGGGACTGCTGCCTTCTGCACCTGCTCAGGCTCCTTTTTCTAAATGCATTAAACAAAAGTGTTAGTATATGTCACAACAAATCATACAATTAACCCTTGTGTGGAAAGACATATTTAAATTTTCATAAATGAAAATAAAGGTGTGAAGGATCAGAGTAGTGTTTATTCAGCAGGACCTGTGCCCATTTAAAACCCTGTAGTACTTTTCAAAAACTTGTAGTAATTTTCACAACATGTCTTCCAGAGCTGTTGGTCAACTGGATTTAATTGGGAAAAACTTTCAGGGGTGTTTTTATTAATAAAACATCCAAATAAATATAATTTAATAAATATAAATAATAAATCAACACACCTTTATACAAACCCAAAGCAACTTTAAAGGGGTCCTATTATGCTCTTTTACAAAGTCTTGATTTTGTTTTGGGGGTGTACTCGAACATGCTCTCATGCTTGGTGGTTCGAGAAAAACATTATTTTTCACATAATTTACATTAAAATACCTTTCTCCCCATCCTGGCACAAACTGCTTGATTAGTTCCGGCTTTGATGAAGGTCCGCCTTCCGAAAAACAAAATGTGTTGTGATTGGTTAGCTGTCCCAGTGCGTTGTGATTGGCGAACAGCTTAGACGGTGTTTCAGTACAGCCACTCTCCTTGCTCCGTCTTTCAACAAAAGCTTTTGGCTTTTACACTGTACTCCCTCATGTTGTGGAAGCTGTCTTCAGTCATCAGTAAAACCCTTGCGGCACGCATTATTTTTTACACTAGCAAATTGGGGTTATAATGCTCAGAAACACAGTTAAAAGGTAAATTGCAACCACTGTTTCCTATCATCATCCGCTTTCGGAAGCCCAAACAAAAACATTTGGGCACGGAGGTGAAAAAAAACAGCATTTCAGATGGTCGCACACCGGACGAGAAGCGCAGCGTTGCGCCACATCTTTAAAATTCAAACACATTATATCCTATGAGTGTAGGCACACCGGCAGCGCCGTTCGGCGTCTGTCCGTGGCGCCCAGCTACGTCGTGTTGTACTTGTAAGAATTGTTCTAGACGTGCCGAAAATTTGAAGCTACAGCACTGCAGCACTTCTTCTTTGTTTTCTCTGATGCACTAACTCTGCAGCAGCACTTCTTCTTCGTCGTCTCGTCTGATGCACCAGCCTGGTCTCAGGTTATATACGTAGGTATTAATACGTAACATTTACACGTAACATTTACAAGCACAAAACGTACACTTTATGTACGTTTTCATTAATGCTAAAACGTACAATTTAGACATATTTCAACGTTTAAAATGTACAAATCGCTATGTATTTTTGAAGTCCTAAAAAACTTTAAAATATTTACATATCTTTTATATCATTAAGATGTTCGTATCAATGCATTTTTATAATTTTATCAATAAGCGATTTAGATTTTTAGACCCCTTAACCTACCCCCAAACCTAAACCTACCCATTTTATAGCGACTATAAAGGATATACAACGCAAATGACCGAAATACGCAGGAAAATAAAACTTTTAGTAACAATATAGCATTAAAATATATTTATAGTCGCTAATTCCTACCTATAAGCCTAAACATTTCTGTACAGTATAAGAAAAACATGACAGACAGATAAATGCAATTAACGTTACAATCATTTATTTATTGCAAAAATGTCAAAAGCAGTACTAAAAATAATCCAAATGACGATGCATTGCACTCGCAGTCCTCTCTGGCGGAATACAGTAGGTTTGTGAAATCCAGAGCAGAATTTATGTTGTTAATCACTGAAAATATTATCCAGATAATTTTCCCGATCCACTCGTGAAGGAACGCGAGGCGCATCATTCAAACACACCTCACCAGAAACACGGCATGTCACAATCTGTGACGAATGCAGGCGAGAGCCAATGAGCGTTCAATTATCCTGCCGTAAAACCTGTCGTTTAAAGTGGCAACATTTGAATTTGTAAAGAGCACATCAGTCAGCGCGGGCTTTGCTGGTCGGGATGGAGACGCCGAATCGGTGTTGGTGTTTTTATAGTTCTATTGCCAGTCACAGCATGTCGGAGAAACCGCCTTTTGTGGCCCATGGCAAACAAAGTAAACATTACATGACAAGTAAAGGTTAAACGATTGCAGAAATTTTATTTATTTTAAGGTTTAAAGTGAAGTCTTAACATTATGTAGGCATGTTCTTGGAAACGAGCTGGCAGCAGAAATCACAACAAAACGAAATGTTATAATTTCATAAGTAAACAATTTAATAACGCAATTGAAAACAAGTTAATTCATATTAAACTAAAAACTAGTAAAATTAATGCCGCAATTTCAATATACGGATTTACCATTTTTTTGTTTTAATTTGCTCACTCCCCCCGGCCCCCTTCACTTTTTTTTTTCTCTTGGTGTCGTCAAATATGTCAGTTTTGTACGTTGAAACTGACTGATAAATATGTAAGTATGTTGTACGTTTTAGAGGCTTGGAAATACGGCAGTAGTGTCCGTTTAGTGCCGTAAAAATGTAAGTAAATCGTAAGTGTTCCTCCCTTGTGTACCTTTTTCCTTTCCAGAACACATTTACGTAAACTACATACGAATTATCTGCGGGAATCCACGTTGGCGTTGGAATGCACTCACTCAACCCAAGTGTTCTAACCCACGACCTCACCCCATCCCACCCCCAAACATTCGAATTTCGTGTAGGGACCACGGGAATTATTTTTAATGATATTCTTATGGGCCGCTTTGTGATATCACAAAGCACAGAAAACAAACGCTGTAGTCCAAACAAGAAATGTTTGTTGTAGTTCTTGAAAAGGGATTTAAAAAAAAAAAACTAAATATCTCCCTTTGGAGTGGACTTTGAGATTTGTAACTTTCTAGATCTTTTTTATGCCCAAAAATACACACTACACACTGACTAAAATTTAAAAAAAGTGAAAAAGTGACAAAAGCATAATAGGACCCCTTTAAGCTTGTAAGTGCAAGTGGATCTAACACAAAAGTTATTTTTTTGTAATCCATATTAGAAAGCCTACTATAAATAGAACTTTCAAGACCCAACTCGTATTCTTCTGAAGCATAATGACTCTGAATCAAAAGCAAACTGAAATTTAATATGTGATTCATTCTGCCAATACAGTCTGAATCAAAAATGGTGGCACACTACATTACTTCAAACATCACTGATCCTGGATATCTTGATGTCAGTCACGTGGTGTGAAAGAACCAGTATTTGTCTGGGCTGTGTATGCACGAGTTGATCAATGTTCAGAATTAAATTTCATTCCAAAATATTCAGAAGAGACTTCAGAAGACACATTTGTGCCGCTACATCTGCAAAAATAGCAATTCATCCAAAAATTAAGAAATGTAAGTTACTTAAACAAACCTTTCAGAAAATGATGCAAAATCGCAAAACACTAAAACCTATCAATTAAATCAATGTGAATTCTACTTACTTCATTTAGGCAAGGTCCAGTATGGCAGACATCTTGTGATGAACTCCACGCTGCCTTTGCTATGAGAACATTGATAAAAAACCATATGCAAGTATGAGGTTCGAATAAAAACAAGTGGAGGCCACAAATATTAGATATACGTAGTATAGGTCAGTGGCCCGTTGCTTGGTAGTTGGCAGATTCGGCCAACTCGGGAAAAAAACATAATTGACGGACACCCTGATATGAGCTGTACGTTTCCCGACATGTTGCAAGTTGACGTGTTGCAAGTTTAATTTAATATCACAACTGACAAATGTATGGAATACTCAGAGTCAGAAACACAAATGATTATATTTTGACGTCACTAAATAACCTGATTTATTAATGAAGTCATGTAAACGCAGCTTACTTGTGTTGTCAGGTTACTGATGTACCAGGGGGTCCTGGAAAGTATTCAGCACACCACCTTCCCATTTTTCACTCTTTTATATTGCAGCCATTTGCTAAAAATCGTTTAAGTTCATTTTTTCCTCATTAATGTAAACAAAGCACCCCATATTGACAGAAAAAAAACACAGAATTGTTGACATTTATTAAAAAAGAAAAACTGAAATAAATATCACATGGTCCTAAGTATTCAGAACCTTTGCTGTGACACTCATATATTTACTCAGGTGCTGTCCATTTCTTCTGAACATCCTTGAGATGGTTCTACACCTTCAATTGAGTCCAGCTGTGTTTGATTATACTGATTGGACTTGATTAGGAAAGCCACACATCTGTTTATATAAGACCTTACAGCTCACAGTGGATGTCAGAGCAAATGAGAATCATGAGGTCAAGGAACTGCCTGAAGAGCTCAGAGAAAGAATTGTGGCAAGGCACAGATCTGGCCAAGGTTACAAAAAAAATTCTTAAGGTTCCTAAGAGCACAGTGGCATCCATAATCCTTAAATGGAAGACGTTAGGAAAGACCAGAACCCTTCCTAGAGCTGGCCGTACGGCCAAACTGAGCTATCGGGGGGAGAAGAGCCTTGGTGAGAGGTAAAGAACCCAAAGATCACTGTGGCTGAGCTCCCAGAGCTTGCAAGTGTTTCGGGAGATCGGCCCGGACGAAGTGTACGAAAGTCAACCTCACTGCAGCACTCCACCAGTTCGGGGCTTTATGGGCAAAGTGGCCTTACTCCTCAGCTGCAAGAAACATGATAAGCCCGCATGGAGTTAGCTAAAACAACACTTATTGAAGGGCTTCAAGATGGTGAGAAATAAGATTCTCTGGGCTGATGAG